>JAAGNO010014752.1:7733-23648 GCA_033439905.1 Ceryle rudis
GAGAAGTTGGCATGTGGGAGGAATGCGGGCAATTGGGCTCCTGGAGCACTGATGAAGATGTGCGTGGTTTGTTGGGGTGTGTGTGTAATGGAAGCAAAAGGAGTATTAAATTAACAACAGAGGTTGCAGATTCAGAGGCCTGTGGGAGGGGGCAGGAGTGATTTTGGATGTTGGTTTTTGTCAGTGGCATGGCAAGAGAAGAGAGGGTGAACGTGGGACTTGGGGAGAATTGGGAAGGGAACTGGAGGACTGGAGTAATAGCAACAAGTAAGCAAAAAACGTGAGATTGATGTGCAGATGATAAGGGAGAACTAGAAATGCCAAAGTCAGTTTTAATAAGCTGAGGAGCAAGCCACAAAAGGGGACAACAGCAAGAAGGAACCTGTTCTTCCCATTTCCCACTCTTCTGCATGCTGTAGTTACATGAAGAAGATGGATGAAGATGCAGGAGCTGCCACATGCCCCACCAGACCTCTTACACTTGTGCTGATCTAGTGTCTCCCGTGGCACAAGCGAGAAGAGGGACCCACATTTAGCTGACGAGTGAGAGGTGTTTCCAGCTCAGTAGTGTGCAAGCGTATGACCTTTTCTGGCTGTACTGTGAGGTGCAGTTTAAAGCAGATCTGGAAACTCACAGGCATTTGACATAACACACAAATACTAATACAAACAAAAAGGGCAGGGAGGGGATGACAACAGCCTTCTGTCCCACTGCCTGTATACTTAGCAGCTTATTCCACTGTTCAGTTTTCATGGTTGCTGTTTACTTTATTACACATTAATGCTTCTAACCTCCTGACTCCAGAATGCTGTCTTCACCTTCAGAGGTTTTTACTTCTTGATAACCTCACTGTTATTTCCCAGTTAATTTTTCTTTAATGAGCAGAAGGTACAACTGATCTAGGAGATCAAATTTTCAGCCTTCCCAAAGGATTCATTGATTTGATTTCTGTTTTCAAATATTAGTTCATGAGAGCCTTCGATTATATTAATATTTTATTTTGCAGAGAAACTGGAAGTCTGGCGAGGTTAATAACATCTTTAAAAGAAAATGTATTTGGAAGTCCTACAGAGTTGCTAAAATTAAGTGTTCCTTCTTTGGTGTATGCTCTCCAAAACAATATGGCCTTTGTGGCTCTTAGCAACTTGGATGCAGCAGTCTACCAGGTAATACACCTTTTTTTCAGTAACCGATCTGTAAATATATTTCTCTTTCCTATTTCATGAGGCATACGTGCTGGATATCTGTCTGCCTAGCACACTGTACCCTCTTTAGCCTCTGTGTTAAATGCTAAGCGATGCTTTGTTACATACCATTGTAGAGCTCTGGTTTTTTGAGCTAAGCCACTCGCTGCTACTGTCATTTCAAATTCATTTTGTTGTAATTGACAATGGTACAAAACCACAAGGATCTGTAGGAAACCAATGAATATAAAATTTTGTCATTCTATAGTTGAATTCTCCATTTTATTTTGTTTTGTAAGAAGTTTATAAAACCACATCTTTTATACTATATTCCCATCTTTTTTTAGGTGACATACCAGCTGAAGATCCCTTGTACAGCTTTATGTACAGTCTTAATGCTAAACCGTACCCTTAGCAAGCTGCAGTGGTTCTCTGTCTTCATGCTGTGCGGTGGGGTTACCCTCGTTCAGTGGAAGCCTGCTCAGGCTACAAAAGTGCAGGTAAGATTTTACACTTTGCCACTCGCAATGAAAAATAAACTGCTTTATACTTTGTATTTCACTTCACAGCAGCTGAGATTAAGGTGAAGTCTCTTACACTCCACACAGCAATATCCCGTTTCCTATTTCCACCCACTTCATCTACAACATAACCACCAGTCTGATCATTTGCTTTTGCATTTATTGTACACCAGTTCAGGCAGGCTTGCGGTATTGCTCCAGTCTCGCTGGAAAGGCAGCTGATTGCTACAATTAGTTGAAATTACCACAGTCATTATAATCAGTCTAACGCACCATCATACGTGTATCTGACTAATAAGCGTGTTTCCAGCAGTTGGCTCTGGTATCATTGTAATTGTTGGAGCAGAGAACTTGGAATCAAAGTGCTTGGAGGAATTGGGAGTCAAACTAATTCCTTGTGGGTGTGGGTATGTCATTTATACACACGCTTCAGAGGCACTGACCTAATCCTGTTCGGGGAAGAAACAGGTGTCTTCTGTTTCTTAGGTCTTAGCTGCTGGTCAGCGGCAGGAGCAGGAAAGGCAGGTCACGCAGTTGGGAAGACTGGCCACAGCCAAGTAGACGGTGCTCTGAGCACTGCAAGGGTTGTACACTTGGAAAGTGAGAAGTACACACAGCTACACTGGTCTAATCTGAAGGACAGCTTTAGCTAAGCAAGTACATTTTATACTGTAATAAAATGCTAGTATTTTTTCTGTAGTTAACAAAGTAGCTCTAGAATTGATTACTGTAAATTATTGACGTGTTGCATCCTTTTTAAAATAACGGTTGGTGTTGCAGGTGGAGCAGAATCCATGGCTGGGGTTTGGAGCGATTGCTGTTGCTGTATTGTGTTCAGGATTTGCAGGTATGGTGTTCCCCTACGCAGGTGACATCAGAAGGACCGGAGAACTCAGGATGTTTGAAGGAGAATGTTCTACATTAGTTAACTGTCTTTGATTAGAAGACAAAAAAGGACTTTATCGCCTCTGCCCATAATTCCCTTCTCCTTGCAGTCATTATGACTGATTCATGACGTGATGAATCCAGTTGTCAAGCAAATGACTAGGAGCGCATACTACTGTTTCTACATGGTGGTTTGCAAGTGGAAGTGGCTTTCAAATGCCTAGAATAATACTGTAGGGAACATTCAGAATGACTCAATACAATTAATTAACGTACATCAATTTTATAAAGGTGGCTTTACAGCGAATAGTAGTTCCCTTATGGTGATCACATGTAATACTTGTATTTTATTCTAAGGGGATCTGAGCTTCTCACTCAGGGCCTGCACTAGCTCAGTCTCGAAATAGACATTGCTGTAGTCCTGTAGGTGGTAAATGAGAGATGCAGAGGGAGCATGAGTCAGACAGGGAGGAAGATGAGTAGCGGGAAGCCTAGATGAACTGCGTAAAGGATTTTTGTTTTGGTTTTGTTATACAACCAGCATTTCCTCTGAGTAGTTTTTCTCTGGCTTCTGCAGAAGGAGATCAGAACTTGAGGCCCAGTGAGCTGGTGCTGAGAAATAAGGAAATGCAAATTACTACTTAATTTGAAATTTGGCTCTCAGAGGCATATTTTGCTGGCTGTAAAACCTGGATTCTTCCCTCTCCCTCTGTAAGAATCAAGGTGCTATCACCCACCTCTACTACCATGCAATCCTGTAAGAATAATCTTGTGCATACATGCTCGTTACTCATGGAAACCATTCTGTTTGGCAGGGGAGGAAAGGAGGAGGTGGTTGTTCTTGTTCGGTGTGGTTCTTATTTGGTGTCTTTTCAGTGAAACGGGCACTTTGAAGCAGAAATTAGTATTTCTGCTTCAAATAAGGCTGTGTAGAGCTCAATCAACTTTACGTAGAAGGTTATAAATTTCCTCATTTCAGTAGATGCTCCCAAGCCAGGAGGCAAAATAGAGCATTCACAGTGAAGCCTTCAGTCTCCTAAAGCTCTCTAGCTTTCTCTGATAATGCAGGTGCTTCTGAAAGTCTGCAAATTCAGACCACTGAAAGGGCTGATGCAGGCAGCTCCAGAAGGTTTAGATGTGGCTTTCTTTTCCTGCAAAAAGATTGCACCTTGGGTGTTTCCTTGCTGACAGCTGTAGCTTTGAGGCAGCTGGGAGGACAGAGTATTTCAACCGTGGAGTTCCTTGTGCCCTTGGGGCTTTACGTGTTGAAAACAAAAATACTGTTCAGACTTCTTTCTGCTTTTTTCTTCCCACTCCCATATGAAGAAATTATTTTGGCATTGGACTTTCAGTTTCTGGACTGACCATGTGAAGTATTTTATATTATTCCAGAAAAGTCAAAAAAGTTACATGTTTTTGTCCCTCGGAGATGGAAAAGAAGTTTTCAAACTGATGATTCTGTGGTAATTGGATAATTCTGCCCTCTGAAAAGGGCAGTGAAGCTGGTGATGGGTCTGGAGAACATGTCTTACAAGGAGTGGCTGAGGGAACTGCTGTTTGTTCTGCAGAAGAGGAGGCTGAGAGGAGACCTTACTGCTCTCTACAACTACCTGAAAGGAGGTTATAGCAAGGTAGATGTTGGTCTCTTCTCCCAAGTAACTAGTGATAGGACAAGAGCAAATGGGCTTAAGTTGCGCCAGGGGAGGTTTAGACTGGATATTGGGGAAGATTTGAGGCATGGTGGAGTCATTGGTTACATCTGTTTGTGCTCTGTGGGTCTTCTCAGTGGGCAGAAATCTCAAAATAGATTACTGTGGGGGGTTCTAAGCACTACAGTTGTTAACAGTAGTGGTTTTTTTGTTGACGTTCTTTAGACTTCAGAAATGTACATTCAGATGAGATATATTTCTTTGGTTTTTTTTTATTTGAACCCCAAAATATGAAACTGTTCTCTAATTTATTCACCGTAAATATTCACTCTACTGTATTAAATTATAAGTTGCATTTTTCATGAATAAAGAGAGTAGCAAGACCTTCCTTGAAGCTAACTTGGGGATTTCAGGAATGTGGGCCTAGGGCTTCTAGCTGCAGGTCCCTTCTCTGTACTGTCTTTATCAGTTACATATACTTCTCTCATTACATATGGAGGATCTTGGGTGACATTCACTGGCTGTCCTCAGAAGGTCGTGGAAGTGGCTGCAAACTGCTCTCTGTTTTGAAATGCAGAGGAAATTCCAGAGATTAGCAAGAGTCCTAGTGTGGGAGCAACGGTTAAAAAAGGCAGGTAGTGATGGCCTTGTCACACAGCAGCCTTTTAGTCTGACATACACCTCTTGAGTAGAGTAATGAAAAAGTATTTGGGGAATTTCAGTAATGTGGAGCATAAAAGTAATGCTCCTCAGCCTGGCACTGTGAACAAGAGCTATAGAATAAAATGAATTCCATTCTGTAGTAATTCCCTTCTGTAAAGTGAATTCCAGTCTGTAGTTTCAGTTAGCAGAAGACATGGGTTTTGATTTACTCTTGTAATCCCCCGAAGCTGTGGTTTCAGAACGTCACCACTCTGCCAAGTACTCCGCAAGCAGAAGGCTTCTGAGGCATTTTCAGTCTCAGTACTGAGGTAATGCAGTCCCACCCCTGTTTTTAATGTTTTACCATTAAGTATCCCAATGGAGGAAAAAAAAAAAAATCTAAATTCTACATTACTGAAATATATAAATACTGTCCTGGGAATAAAACACCAAGTGCCAAGGTGAAATGCTTTTTTTCTGGTGTGGAATTGTACAGGAGAAACTCTGCTGGACAGAAGCCTGGCAAATCAAACAGAAATGAGGAGTAGTTCCAATTGTCGGTGAGGTTCATTGTTACAACAACTGTAAAGAGAAATAGAATCTATTTTTGATGTTACATACTTGTTGAAGTGATCCTGTTGTGGGAGATGCCTTTCAGCAGGATGTGTTGTGGGGTGCTCAGCACTGGGAACTTCTGTGAAACTTAACAGTCAATAGGACAAGATAATTCCAGTGGTTTTGTCTGGCTTTAAAACAGTTTAGGGTCAGGGCAGCCCCTTAGACCTGTAACAGACACTCTGTTAACCCCCCTCCCTTCCCAAAGGGGAAGAGAAAGGGAATAAGGGAAAGAGACTCAGCCATTAGAAAAGGAAACTACAACAGCTTTGATGAAAATTAAAATAATAATAATAAAATAGAATATGTACAAATATATACAAAACCAGTACTGAACCCAACCCCCCTGATGGCAATTACATCACTGTCACCACTGGTGCTGTGGAGCAGGCACTGGGGGGTCCCAGACTGGGCCCCGCAGCAGACAGGAGCTGTGTTCAGGAGCTGGATTCTTCTACCGGATTCAGGAACACACCGATTGGGATCGAAGGCAGAACGGACAGAGTCCTCCTTGGATGCTCTGAGGAAGGAACCAAAACAGGACCTGAGCCAAGCTGAGCAAAGCTGGCAAAGAGGTCCAAGAGGGGAGAGCAGCCCGGGAGCCCCCAGAGAGAGCGAGCTATAAACCCTCCAGATCCCTCTGCTCTATACCGAATATGACGTATATGGGCTGGAATCCCTCGTTGGTCAGTTTGGGGTCACCTGCCCTGTCCACTCCTCCCTGCAGGTGAGGCCTTTCACTTGCCTGCACCCCCAATGTGGTGCACAAGATCCAGCAGTGGCCTTGGCCTGCACACCAGTCCTTGGTACTGACTCTAACCATGGGGTGTTCTCACTGCCAGCAGCAGACACTGCCTGTGAAAACAGGCTGCTAACTTCAGACAGTGCATTGAGTTAGAAGAACTGAGCTGAACAGTAAAATCCCTGAACAGAACCAGCTCTGTTCTCACCAAACCAGAACAAACACTATTAACCATAATCATTAAGGATGATGCTTCATCCTTCATCTTCAGGATGTTGTAGAGAGGTAGGTGCTGGTCTTTTCACACAAGTATTTTCTCACAATGATGGAACAAGAATGACCTCAAGCTGCACCAGGAAAGGTTAAACTGGACATTTGGAAAATTTTTTCACTGAAAGGGTTGTCAGGCACTGGAACAAGCTGCCCTTGGAGGTGGTTCAGTCACCATCCCTGGATGTGTTTAAAAGCCATATAGATGTGGTGCTTGGGATATGGCTTAGTGGTGGACTTGATAGAGTAGGGTTAATGGTTGGACTTGATCATCTTAAAGGTCTTTTTCCAACATAGATGATTCTATGATTCATCTCACTGAAACTTTTTTTCTTTCTTTCTTCTTTCTCCAGGAGTTTATTTTGAGAAGGTCTTAAAGAGTTCAGATACATCCTTGTGGGTGAGGAATATTCAGATGTACTTGTCTGGGATTGTGGTGACTTTATTTGGTGTGTACATGTCAGATGGAGCCCAGGTTCTTGAGAAAGGGTTTTTCTATGGCTACACGTACTACGTCTGGTTTGTCATCTGTAAGTATCTTGTGGTTTTAGGGTCTCATTATATTGTTTTGCTTTTTAACTATGATATAATTGACTGCACAAAGCTACAAATTCAGTCTGACGACATTTTTTTTTTACTTAGTGTTTTGAGAGATTTTATTTAAAAGTACTATTTTCTTGAGAATTATTCACTTGTTCAGTTTAAAATTGTGCTGAAGGAGCAGTCTGTGTAACTGAGCAGATCATCACTACGTGAATTGTAGCTGATCTACTAGGTGTCATTTCATTTTGCTGAACAGTGCACTAAATCACCTATTAGGACAATGTAGCCTAGACAAAAAGTACACCAGCAGAGTAAAATGCATCATTTCAAGAGTAACCTACTGCACCCTTACTAACAGAAACACGTTATCTTTTTTCCAGTTCTCGCCAGCGTAGGTGGCCTCTACACTTCGGTCGTTGTTAAGTACACGGACAACATTATGAAAGGCTTTTCTGCAGCAGCAGCCATTGTTCTTTCTACTGTGGCATCAGTCATCCTCTTTGGCCTCCAGATAAGTAAGTGCCATTTGCCTTTGATTTGAGGCTACGTGCAGGTTTCCTTCCTTGCTAGCAGGCTCGGTGTAGTTCGTACCAAAGCAGTCACTTGTGCCTTCTTTGAATTTCTCTGGTTTTCATTTAGCCGCCTTCAGGACTCTTATGCACCAATGTGTTACCTGAGTTGTGTTACATAAGGTGGCTGAGGACTCTGTGCTCTCAAAGGCATTCACAGTTCTTTCAGAGGCATCCTACAACCTGACAGAAAGGTTCTTTCCAATTTAATTGGCTTACGAGTTTATACAGCTTTACTCATGAATCACTTTCTGATGCAGTTTAGGGTCTGATACAGCTGTTTACCTGAGACTGCTGTTGATAAGTTATCATCTCTTGTTGGTTTTACTACAGCCGGTGCCAAATTAATTCCTCAGCTGTTTCTGCAAGGACACATCCCTGTTGTTAACTTTTACCTTCCCTATTTGCTGTGACCACCACCACACCAGAGGGAGTCAAACAGCAGCTGGGGTCATGACTTATGTGGTGAATATTTTTGAGAGGAAACAGCAGATTTCTTTGGGCTGTCCTGCAATTGCAGAGGATTTTATCCCTGGTGAAGTCCGTGTCCTATACTGTGCCCAGTAGCTCCTGCTTAGTCCTTCACTGTTTAGATTTGTCTACTTTTTACTCGCCTACCCTAACCCAGAGTATTGTGTAATGGTGGAAAAAACAGCTTTCTGATTAGTGAGATGAAATTTAAGGAAGTTTGCATAACAAGAAAATCATCAGTGTTTGGCTGAAAAAGCAAAAATTATATTCCCTTTTCCCTCTGTTGTCATATCCCTCAGGGTCCCTCTCCCTAACTCCAAAAGAGCCCAGAAAACCTCAAGGGTTGTCAGGCAGTTGCTGGTGTGTGTTGGCTTTGATTATTTGCTTAAAGCAAGTGATGAAAAACACAACTAGTTTTAAAAACTCACCTGGGCAGGACATTTTCTTGATGGTTGACACAAACCAAACCTGGACTGGTGATCTTTCTGTGAAACCCTGTCTAGATGTGGAAAGGCAAACAAAATGTTTTCTTACGGGCTATTTTGTCACATCCACTGTGTCTTTGTCACTAAGTTTATTGTAATGTAAGCCTGTTGGATGGCATCCTGAACTGCAGATGTTTCATGCTTGCTTTTCTGAACATCACCATGTTCTCGCTGATAGGAGACTAACTGAAATGGTGCGGGGGTTTTAAATGCTCAAGAGGTCTTGGTGACAGGGCAAGTTCGGATTCTGTGACTTACCAACCTGATCTTGTGGGAGGTGTCCCTGCCCGTGGCAGGGGGTTTGGAACTAGATTATCTTGAAGGACCCTTCCAACCCAAACCATTCTATGATTAACAGCTTGTTCTCCTGTTTAGAGTAACTTTAATACCACCATTCAGGTATCATCATAACTTACATAGCTTAGTCTTCTGAAGACTTCTGCTTGTACAGAGGTGTTTATTTAAACTACTTTGTCTCCCTTCAGCTGTTACCTTCTCCCTGGGTGCTCTCCTGGTGTGTGTTTCTATTTACCTCTATGGATTACCTCGACAAGACACCACAAAAATCCAGCCATCAGAGACTAAGAGTTCAAAAGAGAGACTTGATACTGTGTGATGCTGTCTAGAAAAATGGACAGACAAGAGGAAAAAAAAAAATGGACTTTTAAAAGAAATGCCTTTTTTTTTTTAATTAGCCTTAAGCTAGTCATGAAGGGGTTTAAGTGGGATAGACTGAAAGCAGAAGTTGGTTCTGTTCTACAAATGAAGTTTCCAGTGGCTGATGCTGAGGCTACGTTACCACCGAGGAGCTGAATGGGTATTTTACTGACGGTATGCTTCATTTGCATCGGGCAGTCAAGAGTCCCATTTACAAGGAAAGCAGAATGAAGGAACTGAACACTCTATTGTATATTTTGTATATAATGGGAGGGAAATTGGTTCTTTGTGCATTTGATAAACTGTCTTGCCCTTTGAGGGCAGAAATGCCCAAAAGCTTCATAAAAATCTATTAAAAAGAGCAATTACTGCCAGCATTTTCTCTTTAACTAGTTGGAAATCGCAATTTGATTAATGACAGGGAAAGTTTCTTTACTAGGTGATACATATGAGATGACACAAACCCACCAGGAGTAACCATGTTGCAAGCATCACTTACCTTAGAAGTAATTAGAAGCAGCTCTTGCTGTTTGGTTTAAAAAGAATGAAAGAGTGGTGTTTCTCTTAAGTTGCAGATTTTCTTTCATTTTTCAAATGTTTTTTTTATACCTGCTGCAGCTGGTAGAGGGATCTTCGCTGTACAGGTTCCTATGTGTTCTTGTATCTCTGGTTTATGTATTCACAAGTCAACTCAAAAGTGTCAGACTAGAAGATTAATTGCACATTTTTCCTCTAAACCTTTTTGTGCATACAGAGTGATGCTTGAAAGGAGCTCCTGTAATGCATATTAGGTTTTGATTTAATTTGGATGCCAACTGTATAATTTCAACCTCCTTTTTCTTTTTCTGGGGCCTTCCAGAAACTGCAACTCTGCACTGAGGGGAAAACTAACTTTGGTGCATTGGGGCAGTTTGTTTACATTCAAAGTGGAGTCCCAAGTGTGACCAATTTTATATTCTGGTTAGATTCCCTCAGACAGGAGTTAACCAGATGGGTTTTATGTGAAAGCAGTAACAGACAGGCTTACATTCTCTTCTGGGGGAGAGGATGCTCCTCTCTGCCTTTTGCCAACTGTTTTGTGCATCTAGCACAGTGTGCCACCAAAGTGCTGCTTTGGTGAGCCAAGGCTTTGGTGGTGGTGGGTACTGTCAGGCATTTCAGAGGCTGGAGCAGCCACCTCTGCTTCATCTCTTCAGCAGTGATGGCTCAGGGGTGCCAAGCAGCACCTGCCCCACCTGACTTTTTGTGTGGTGGTGCTGAGGGAACGCTGTGGTTCCTGCTCCACCAGCTGGGCAGCAAGCACCCTCTTCCCCCCCCCCCCGCCCAGTCATCACATCAGCACAACATAGGAATGGGTGAAGAACGGGATCTGACAGCGTTGGCAGTTGGTCTTGGCTGGTGTTATCGAAGGGGGAGTGCAGTACAACACATAGGAAAAAAACTCTGGTGTCATCTGACAGTCTTTTACAGTGTACAGAGCACCTGTTGCTGTTGTACCATTAACCTTAAGTACACAAGGGCCACGACAAAGGGGAGAACCTTGAATGCTTAGGGCAGCACAAGTTAATACCACTTCCTCTACTAAAAGGATGTTATACTTACATGGCAAACACAGACCAGGTCTCTTTTATGGGTAGCAGGTACACCAGTCTCTTAAGCACACTACTCCTACCCCATGCCTGGAAGAAGGTGATTGTGAGAACCCTGCCCTCCCCCAAAGGGCTGTGCTGTGAGTGCTCTGCACAGTCAATCTGATGGAGTGTACAAATCACCAAGACCAGCCAGAGTTTCCAGACTGCAAGGAAAGTGTTTATATTACCCTGGAAAAAAAATAAAATCCTTTCTTAAGAGATGTGACTTTACATTACACCCAACCTCATTACATTTGAGTTACAGGTGTAATGCCAAGAAGTTTCATTCCGTTGGCCAGAACCGAGCGTGCAGCTTGGAAGAGACAGAGCCGTGCCTGCAAAACAAGAACAGCCATCAGCTCATGTTATTGCTGCTACAGGGCATAGGTCTCAGGACAAGCACTTAGGAGCAGCCCGTCAGAGGTGAGAACACCACGCGCATCTTCTGTCCCCATGCAGGGCACTGGGATTCGGACACACACATAATCTGAGTACTAACACACCAGTGCCTGGCAGAATTCACACCAGCTGTTGATAGCCCATTGCAATGTCAGCAGAGGGACACTTTTATCAACAAACGGAAGCTGGGAAGGGGTGTCCAGCCCCATCTAGCACCCTCAGGGGAGAGCGACCAGAGGCGATGCCTGCAAAAGAGCTGGCAGTGACTAAAAGGTGGAAAATCTTTCATGCACCACAGGCTGTTACAGCCTGAGGATACTGCTGGGATCCCTCCTCTCATTGTGCCTGTCAAGCAACTGGGGGGATGCTTTGAAAACTTCTTGTCAGTGTCATCTTAGCTGTTATACAGCTGGCTGTTTGGGAAGGGCTATATCACCCTTGCTCCAAAAACAGTTCTTGACAAGCTATCACACTGTAAGATATTTAGATACTTTGTTTTGGTTTTTGTTGTTGTTACTGGATAAGGAACTGAAGTTTTCCATGTAGTTGGACTGTCTTCAGGGGCAGGAATATCTACAGCATCTAAGCTTAAATACAATGTTCAGCTCCATCAATTCCACTGCAATCCCCCCCCACCCAACAAAGCTCAGCACTTAAATATGCAACTGCACATTACCAGTTGTCAGCCTCTGTGCTTTAGCTAGAAAGGCAATACAGACAACTTGGGAGATGTAGGTGGCAGGAGGGAGGAAACAGGTTTATTTCTCCCCTAAGTATCTTTCTTCCCCCATAAGCACTACAGGAAACCATCAGAAAGTAACCAGCAAGTTAAATGCTCCAACGTTTACATTTAAAAAGTTTGTAAGGAAAGGTGATAAGCAAAGGGCTTTGTTTGGGTTTGGAGCAGGTTTCCTTATGGAGCATTCTGTTCTGGGGAGATGAGGGCTGTGCCTTCTGGAAAGGGCTGCTCTGCTTGAACAGCAATCCCTGCCCTTCCCAGAGCGGTGCCACCCAGGGCAGTGCCTGTTGGCTCATGAGCCCGCAGGTGCATGTTCACCCAAGTGGTTACACCGCTGTGTTGGCAAAGCCCCAGTGGATCACGCCTCTGGGACGCCCTACACAGCCTCAAGCCACATAAGAAGGCCGTGCCATACCTGGGCGAGTTCAGGGGTGCTGCCTTTCACAGGAAGGGTTTTATGTGCCACGGCTGCAAGATGGCTGAAATGGAAACCAGGATGAAGGATGGTAAGAATGAGCAAGTCTCTTGACAAGAGCAGTGCTTTGGGCTGCAGAAAGCGGCAGAACTGGAAGAGCCAAAACTGCAGCATGCCACAGACCTCCCTTTCTAACAGCCTCTTTCACCTGGCTGAGGGAGGGCATGGTTCTCTGGAGCCTGCATGTTGTCAGGGCATGCCATCAACAACTTAATGCTCATAAAATAACCCCCAAACACTATCTCCACTCACCCTGACACAAAAAAAAGAAAGCCCAAAACTAGTCTGGAAAGATCCTTGAGAACCTGCCCTGTCATTCCCAAGGTGCATGACTCCTTGTACAGTTCTCCATAACTTACTAAAGCCTTCCCCATGCACAAGCTCTGCAGCTTCCTCCAGGAAGTTTACTGCAGTGTTTCACTGTGCTGTTAAATCAGGCAGGCCCCCAACAGGCACCCTCCCTACAGCAGTCACATATGCAGCGTAACTTCAGAGCAATAACATGCTTTGTCCATCTCAACACATGGGTTGAGATCAGCGGTTAAAAGGGTTTTGGACATTTCCTAGCTGAAATGTTGAGATTTAAGAGTATGTTATTAGCTCAAAACTGCTCTTAAAGATATTATTAGTCCAGCATGATTTTGGTCTCAGATACTGTGTTAGAGACAGTGATTCTTTTTTCCTGAAAGCAGTTAAGTTTTTGAGAAGGCTCCTGGCTCCAATCTCAATGTCTCCATGTATTATTTGCTATCCTACTTTATATGTATAATTTCCTGCTCTAGAGAAACTGTCCCACAAATCTGCATCTTCCCACTATTTTTACTCTTCAAAGCAGTGCAGGTGTGAGGGCTGCAGAGCCAGCCTTACTGGAGACGGACACCAGTATCAGCAATCCCCTTACCTAAGTGTGAGGAGGTAGCTGACGAGGTGCTTGGGTTGCAGATCCTGAGAAGATCTATATAGGACCTCATCATACCTGTGAAGAAAGAAAAGAACTCTTTGGTGTGGAAGTGGTAGGAAGGTATACTCAGCTATAAGGCTCATCAGACTTGCTTAAGTCAGACTAAACACACAACTACAACTGCAGAATAAAAAACCCCAATATTCTGAACCAGACCTAAGCACACAATTGATTATTTCTTCCTCGTTCGCTTATTCTGAAGGAGGTTGATTCTGTTCCTCACCATGTGAACCCTGGAGATGGCAGAGCTCAGAGAGGCAGGCAATAGCAAAGAGAACACAAGAGCTATATTTGCTCCTGGAACATTATGTCTTGGTTTTACATTTCAACACTAATTGTAAATTCCTAGGAGCAAAAAACTTGTATTAAATAAGCAAGGCAGTCAAACTTTGAGCTGTCTTTAGTACATGCAGCTTAGAATTTTTAGTAGCTAAAGGGAATCTTGCAACATTAGAAAAGACAAAAACAAAGTGGGTTTACATAATCCTAGAATAAAATTGACTTATGTAAAACACTATTAAACTGGGTAATAGAGGCAGAGCCATGGGGATCCTTGTTTTTTCTTCATGTGCTCTGCTGTCCACTTGTGCACATCTTATTTTTCACAGCCTGCAAGAAGTTACCAGCACCTCTAGGGCTGAAGAGATTTCAAATTCCAAGTGAGGAGTGGACTTCCTGGGTTTTGCTCAGCTCCCTGCAAGCATGCCCAGGCTGAACTTCCCCAGGGTCTTTCTCCTTTAAAGAGAAGCTACAGGAGAACTGGGGAGCAAGCTCTGATAACCCTGTCAGTTTTCACACATTAAGATGGGCAGCTATACACTAATCACATACAAATCAATAAACAACCCTTGAATTCTGTGAAATGCAATTGCACTGGGTAAATAAGATAGGGGGTTTATTCAGAGCCCTGGCTGGTGCTGCTGCTGCTGAGAAGAGCATGTAGCATATGATACACTACAGGCAGACCCTTTGAGGAGATTACAGTTAACAGTAAGACTCTGCAACCTACAGTTGTAGGTTGGAAGGAGCCACCTGAGACCGTGACAGGGCTTTTTGAAGTCTGAATTTTAAACACATGCCTGCAAGAAAGCCTTTGTGTGGCCAAAGGAGTTAATTCTGGGACTGTGCAGTGCACAATGCAGTATTAGGACCTCTCACAAGGAATTCCAAAAGCCTCAATTACTTCCAGCTCCATCACAGGCTGCACAACATAAAATACAGAGAGGAGGAGTTGTCCAATTGCACACCTATGAAATAACAGAAACCAGAAACTGCTCAACTTTAAGACTGAATTAATGAAGGACATTACTGCTATTAACAGGTACTGTGTACACTCAGTAGCTCTGAAGGATGCTGAACATGAATGTGCATGCACATACTCCATTTCACCTCACCCAGGAGCAATTCCTCTCCCTTTTCCCACATGACAAAAACAGAACAAGAGAGACCAAGCAAACATGTAGCTAATATTTATAGAGTGCTTAACACATTTTTGCGAAGACAGGAAATAACGTACACTGAATATGTTCCAAATACTGCTTTTTTTCCTCATGGTTTCTGAAGACCATGAAGACTTCAGGTGAGGGCTACTCTTGGAATCAGTGTGACCCAGCAGACAAGCCATTGCCTGAAACAGCCATTTTTCTCTTAGGATCGTACAGTCTGTGCCTGCTCAACAGGGTGGTGGCAAATACAGAAATTTATTTTAAGGGAACTGGTATTTGGAAACAAAACTACACAAACCTGAGAAGATGCTGAAGGACAGAGATGGCATCTGGCTCTTGCAAGCATGCCACATTAACATCAGTTAGCTGCTCATTCCCATACATCTGTTCTAAACTAAAAGGTAAGAATGAAAAATACATGTTGGATAAAAAAAGAAATTGTTAGCAAATCTGAACAGGAAAACCAACAGTTTGTGTTTTATAAGAGAAAAGGTTAGGCATCATCTTCTCAAGCTGAACAGAACACTGAGACAGACTAGCTGACTTCTATCTGAGATTAAAAAAAAACCAACTAAAATTTGTGATAGCCATTCAGTATCAACAGGAATGGCCAACAGGTCCAGAAGCTGATGCTAAAAGGACTAGGGAGGTAGCCAATACCCTAGTGATGGTACTAGGGTACCATCCATACTTGGACGATAAGGGAGTACAAGAGGAACAGACTACAGAGAGGGATCAAGGCTGGCACGCTCTCCCTGAATACCATCTCCTATCACAAAGCTGCCTGGCGGAAAGGGACTGGGGGTGCTGGCGGACAGCCAGCTGAACATGAGCCAGCAGTGTGCCCAGGTGGCCAAGAAAGCCAACGGCATCCTGGCCTATATCAGAAATGGTGTGACCAGCAGGAGCAGGGAGGTGATCGTGCCCCTGTACTTGTGAGACCACACCTTGAGGACTGTGTCCAGTTTTGGGCACCACAGTACAAGAAGGACATTGAGGTGCTGGAGCGGGTCCAGAGAAGGGCAACGAAG
>JAAGNO010014752.1:23748-54231 GCA_033439905.1 Ceryle rudis
ATTCTTCACTGAGAGAGGTTAGGCACTGGAACAGGCTGCCCAGGGAGGTAGTGGAGTCATCATCCCTGGAGGTGTTTGAAAAATGAGTGGATGTAGCACTTGAGGCTACAGTCTAATAGATAGATAGATGTCAGGATGAAGGTTGGACTTGATGGTCCAACCATCACCCTAGAGGTCCTTTCCAACTTTAATGATTCTGTGATTTTATGATTGCCTCAGACAGGCTGCTACGGACCTCTGGCCTGATCCAGGAAGGTATCTTACATGCTTTTATGAAAATACGTATCCACATCTGCATTAAAAATGCTCTGAAGTATCACTGTAGTTACTAAAACTGTTAAAACTGGACTCTTCTAAAATTATTTTTTATAAAATAATTTTATCTGTGAGGTGTTTGACCTGAGTCAGCAAAAAGGAGTCTGCTTTTAACCTCGGTTTTCAACAGTGGGGAATAACAGAACGTTAAAAAAAAGCCAGCAGCTACAGTGGTAGCCAAGACCATCAGAGTTCTGTGACTTGGTCTATTTTACAAGTACAGGAATTTAGATTTTTACATCAGTTTCCTTAATCCTAGGGCCACTGTTCTTGATCACTGACACCAACCACACAGAAAGGCTGTTCCTAGGACTGAGAAAGTACATGGACAGTTACCTTAGCCCTGTGGAAAACAAGGTGGAGATTTAATTTTAATAATTTTAATCAGCTCGCTCTTCTGCGGATTAAGAATTAGTCTCAGGGATTCCTATCGTAAACTCACACCTCTGCTGAAAAAGTGAATGAGTCAGGGAAGAGTCAACACAACTACCTAACAAAGCTGTAAATTAATAACGTTAAAATACACGTCAAACTGTACTTCTGCATACAAATGCTCCTCTTACCTATGGAGTCTGGCATGGGTGTACTGCAAAAACACGCCTGTATCTCCACGACTCTGAAGAGCTCGATCCCAGCTAAACTGATAATCAGATGACAGAAGGCCCCGGAAGTCCTGGAACAATAAACTCATGTCACCTAAATATGGCTCTCCATCTCAGTGTTTAACTTGTCACAGAAGATGGAAACACCTCAGGAGGCAGCCTCAGACTCACGTGAATTATTAGTGCTGCAAGACCAACTTTATCTGCTGTCTCCACAGGGTCTTCTATATCTTTGGTTGCTGAAGAGAAACAAAGAAAAAAACATTGTAAGTCCACAGTAGCATAATGGCTCCCTTGCTCAGACTTGGAGATGCCAATAAAACAACATCTTCTAAAACTGTGAGCTAGCAATATGGAAAGTGTCAGGATGCATACAGCAAGGAGTCCATGATAGAAATCTTGCTTAAAAGTTGAGATACAGCTATTTCAGATGGGCTTTTCCCCCTTTCTTCTAGTATATGTAACACAGGCTTTAAGGTCAGCTGGGTTCATTACAGCAGGCTGGATAGACTACACTGAATTCCTCTTCACAGTTCAGATCAGGAGGAGAATGACAGGGCAATTCATATTTTGTTTAAAAACTGATAAAAAACTCCAGGTGATATGGAGGCAGAAAGAGACAAAGAAAAATTGTTCCAGTGGCTAACAGAGCATTCAGAAGTCCGTTTAGGGAGTAGTTACATCTTCCTTACATCTTCCACTATAGATATCTAAAATGACTATACTCTGAGAATCTGAACTGAGAGAATCAGTGTTTTGGGCTGGAAGGGACCTTTAAAGATCACACAGTCTAACCCCCTGCCGTGGGGAGGGACACCTTCCACTAGATCAGGTTACTCAGAGCCTCATCCAGCCTGGCCTTGGAACACTTCCAGGGGTCGGGCAGCCACAGCTACTCTGGGCAACCTGTTCCAGTGTCTCACCATTTTCATTGTAAAAAATGTTCTCCTTCCACTCTAAACCTACTCTTCTTTCAGTTTGAAAGGCCCTATCACTACAGGCCCTTGAAAAAAAAGTCTGTCTTTCTTATGAGCTCACTTTATATAATGAAAGGGTGCAGGAACAACATCTTTCTGGATCCTTCTCTTCTCCAGGCTGAACACCCCCAACTCTCTCAGCCTTTCTTCATAGGAGAGGTGTTCCTGTCTGCTAATCATTTTTGTGGCCTCCTCTGGACCCCCTCCAACAGGTCTATGCCTTTCTTGTGCTGAGGGCTCCAGGGCTGAATACAGAACTGCAGGTTAGGGTCTCACCACAGCAGAGGAGCAGAATCACCTCCCCTGACCTGTTGGACACACTTCTTTTGATGCAGCCCAGGATGCAGTTAGCATTCTGGGCTGTGACACACACTGTCAGCTCACGTGCAGCTTTTCATCCACCAGTACGCCCAAGTCTTTCTCCGCAGGGCTGCTTGCAATGCCTTCATCCCCCAGCATACATTGATACCAGGGGTTACCTTGACCTACGTGCAGGACCTTGCACGTGGCCTTGTTGACTTCATGAGGTTCACACAGGCCCACTACTCAAGCCCATCAAAGTCCCCCTGGATGGCATCCCATCCAAACAAATCAACGGCACCACTCAGCTTGGTGTCACCTGCAGACTTGCTGAGGGTGCACACGATCCCACTGTCTATATTACTGATGAAAACATTAAATAATAGTCCCAGTACAGATCATTGAGGGGCACCATTTGTTAGTGGTTTCCACCTTGGACACTGAGCCACTGACATACAACTTTTTGGACGTGGCCATCAAGGCAACTCCTTATCCATCTAACAGTCCATCCATTACATCCATATCTCTCCAATTTAGAGGTAAGAATGTTGGGGGGGACTGCATCAAAGTCCGGGTACATAACATCCATAGCTCTTCCCTTGTCCACTGATCCAGTCACTCCATTATAGAAGGCCACCAGATTAATCAGGCACAATTTGCCCTTCTCCCAGGGTAGACATGACAAGAACTTCTCTATGCTCCTCTAACTAACTAGACTGAACTTAAGTATCATTACAAAACCTAATCTGGAAAAGTCCGAGAGAGAACATCCTCGCAACAGCTCCAGCGACACGTCTGCGAAGCTGTTTCCAGCTTTTTCACAACTCAAGTGATAACCTTCAGCAGGTAAGCAGCACACTGTTGTGTACAGAAATTCACTGAAGGGCCTATTTAATTCCCTGTCTCAAAGGAAAGTTCACAGGGCCAAGCTGGTGTTCCAGTTCATCAGAAGCACAGTAAACTTGCCTAGATAACAGCTCTGCAGATGCTGGATCTTCTGGGAAATTAATTAGTTGTGTTTGAAAAAAGTGATGCTTTTGACATACGTAATACTCTCTTTTTTTAAACTCAGATCACAGTGCGCTCTACCAGGATCTCCTCTTCCTGTTTGCCTCTACTGGAGAGAAAGGAGGATTCTTATCATAGCCTTTTACAAGGCAAATCTATTTCACTTCAGTAAGGGCCAAGTGCATTTTTTTATTGTGGTATATGTAACCTATTAAATTTGCAGTGTTCAGCTTACGATTTCCTGTCCCAGCTGATTTCCCAGTTAGGGAGAGAATTCTGCTGCTCTCTTAAGGCACCCCTTCAGTTGAAACAGTTTTAGTAGTAGGGTTTAGTACACTTAGATTTTTGTCTTTTACTTTTCTATTTCTTCGTGCCAGGTCAGCAGAGTCAACAGAGACACCTTAAGTAGCTCATCCTACTCATCATACCTTTGCTATTTACAAAATTCAGAAAGGACTAAGCTTGAAAAGTGTGGGGACAGTTCATTGCCCTGAGAAGTCTCAGGCTAGTTACTCATTCACAAGGACCAATACAGTTAGATTACATTATCACGTTTCATAACTGAATTTTGCTTCAAAACAGAACTGTCTCAGAATTCAGGGTCTTGTTTAGGTGCTTGATGAGACAAGGACAAAGCTATCTAAGAGGAAGTAAAGTGGCAAAGGAAATATGCAGAGGATTTACATGGGCAGGAGGGTTCACTGAGATGAGTGGAAAGAAAAAGAATGCCAACAATAGAAACTTAAATAGCAGCAGAACTGTGTACAACTAATAGCAAGGAAAGAGTTTATACAACGGTATTTAACTAACCAGCTCCAGCTCCACACAGGCATGACTTTTAAAGCTAGCACTGGCTCTTCGATGGCCAGCTCCCCAAAATCTTTCCAAGGGCAGGGAGGATGCCGCACACAAGTTAGTAATATCTTTCACTGTGTATCTGAACACTATTCAAACATTGAAGGTATTGCTAGGAGTTCGAGATTTACAAGTTCTAACTTAGGAAAAGGGAAGTAAAGCAGGAATTCAAATGTAAAGGGGAAAATTTCTACAAGCACAGGATTTAGGATCTAACATAAGCTCTGGGTAATGCTGCAGTGCCATCTGAACACGGTACTTCTTTTAGCTCTTCTTCTGCCTACTGCTTGTGCAACAGAACACAGTACCTCTGCTGTGTCCGTTCACTCCAGCATTAAGTTCACTTTGCACTCAGCTATGATACCAACCTCTCTACTGAAGCTCTAAGCTCCACTCTTCTCTGCAGTAAAACTGATTTGAATCAAGGGTCACCCTTCTATCATTTTGCCTGCTCTCCCTTCTCCTTGTCCACTCTACAAACAAAATTATCTGGATTAAAAAAGCTGAGGAGGCAGAGCAAGGAAGATGCCCACTACCTAACCTCATCAGTTCATGGATTCAGTTCAGCACGTAACCCCAAAAAGCACAAGAGGGGGCAGCATTTCACTGGGAACTGCTCGAATCTTCACTGCCTCAAGAGCAAACAGCTCTAGAGCCCCAGCCCGAGGTGCAGGCAAACATCCTCTTCAGCAGATTCTGCTGCAGAGCAGTGACCTCCTGGGGACTCCGGCAAGTCATGAGGCTGGGAGGATGACCAGGCAGTAGCTGCAGACAAGCTATAGTCAATCTTGCCAGAGAAAACTGTCAAGAGCTACAAATCCTTTGAATGAAATCTGACTGTTCTCTGAACTCCAGCCCCAACCCCACTATAGACTAGTTTGTCCCTCCAGAAATAAGCAACTGTTGTGCCCTAAAGGCAGGTACTTCCTTCCCAGTGCGAAAGCATGATGAAATACTTTTACTGAATGTTAAAATGTGCAAATCTGTAATTTAGAGAAGGTGACAGAGTGGCAAGGGATTTTAGCATTGTTTACATTATGGGAGAGAGAAAAATTGCACACATCAGGGCAAATAACTGCCACTAGTCTGATGCAGGGAAAAGTGAAGGGTAGAAAAGGCAACACGTTTTTGAGCAACACAGCATCAAAAGAAATTAATAAGACCTGAAATAGCTAACTTTTTGCGGAAGCCATGTTTTGCAACACCCTTGAGCGAACTTCATTTAAAACATCTTCCAGGAAAATAACTTCTCCTCTCCGAGTCTTCATCCCTTGAACTAGACCAAAGGACACATGCTGGCACCTGTGTTGAAAAGCAGCAGGACCTAAAATTACATTTTAATCAAGAGAAATGTTTGCAGTGTTTTTCAAACGTGGATTCTGACCAGGAAACAGCAATAACAGCTGAATAAATAGCGCTCCGACGTGGGAAGCTCGGTGATATAATCAGTAACTCTTATTTCAGCAACCAAAGCTCCATACTTATTATATAATGGAAAAATTATGATCAGAATCATGATAACCTGGTCATTTGCATGCTCATGAGAACCTCTCTTGCTACTAGCTTTAGTACAGAGGACTCAGTGCAATAAATTGCAATAAACTGAGGAGAGGCAGGACGTAGACAGATCAAATTACTGTGGTAACACAGATCTGTTAATAAGATTAGAAAGGGAGTCATAATAATTCTATTGTGGCTACATTAACCTAAAGGTGTAATTAATCATTGCTAATAATAAAACATTCATTGCTTCTACTCACAATAATCCCAAGCATTATTCTGGATCTATAACCCAAGGTACTTTCAGTGCATTTTTAAGCACTGTGAAATGAGGCAGGCTAATATTTCTGAAGGCTAAAATCCTATATTTAATCACAAAAAACATGCAGTCTGTCAAAAAGTAATATGCCTTAGTCTGCAGATCCATTATTGACCTTTGCTCTGATTGCTAACACGACTGGTAATTACAATGAGTAACGGCGGAGATACGTTTCCCTGCAACAGATATTTTGAGCCTGAAGCACGATACAAACTCAGATTCAGATCTCTGCTAAAATATGGTACTTCAAGAAGTAATCATTTAGTATGTGATCACAATATTGCAGACGCTATGCCATAAAGTCTCTGAAAGATAGCTTCCCTTTTTCCCATTTTACACCAAGCAGTTATGAATGACCCGTTAAATGAGAGACAAGGCTGTTTTCCATATCCTGAACAGATGGTGATGTTTCCATTCACAAGTAAAGATGACCAGCAGGAGTGGACATACAGAATAAAAAGGCCAGTGTCGAGGACCTGAACACAGTTCTGAGGGTTTGCTTTCTTATTTTTTTCCTTCTTACTGAACTAGCATTAGTTGAGTCCTACAGGCCAAATGTCTGCTCGCACTCTGGAGTTCATTAGTTGCACACCAGCAAGACATCTTGTAGCTCACCTTAATCTAAAATGCCTATATGATGTGTGCTATAGCATAGTGATAGGTGGACACAATCACGAGATTCTCTTCAAAAGAGCACCCCACTGGAATTCCAATATAGGTACTACCCATTCTTAAAAACGAAACCCAAACCAAAAAGTTACATAATTAAATTCATAAATACCTACCTTTCTGCCCAGTCATAACCCAAGAGCTTCAGTATTTGGAACAAATGTTGAAAGTGATTACTTTGACTTTTATCTGTCTAAGGAAAAGAATTTGTGCATATCAGAAAACACTCCCGAGTTTGATAAGGATTAGCTTTTAACACATGAACACACACCACCACAGATACTCTGCCAGTAAGTCACTGCAAGCAGAACTGTGACTTATGAAGACAGGCAAAATATGAAAAATCTAACAGCTGGAATCTATGGCAATGGGTTTTTGCATCTTGTTTGAAAGAGTAATCTATCTTTTCAAAAATTATTCCTAGGTCATGAAGGCAAAGCTGTAAAGTGAAATGAAACCTTGATATTCTTTAATTTCACATAATCTGTGTGCTGCCCACCAAACAAAATGCCTCCGTTTTCACTTCAGAACCTTGTGGCTTTTGTTATATTCCCATATTTTACATCATCAAACTTTAAGGTTCCTTTGGCTTAGAAACAGAACACTTCTGGAAGGTGTCTGTCTCCAGAACCCACTGGTTTCTGTTGTCTCCAGCGTGACTTGTGGACTTAGATCGTAAATTTGTGCATGATTTAATCGTGCATGATTAAAGTACACATGATCACATTTTCATATTAATGATGCATCTTGTGCTCTTGTCCACTGCCAATTACTCCCTCCTTGGACTTAAGGCAGTTTCTGATGGCAGTTTGTCTAACAATAAACTATTTGTTTGCAGCTACAGCTATTGCTGCAACTTTCATTTTCCTACCTAGTTGCTTTGACTGCATCACTCAAAGACTCCTTTATCCCTCCTTAAAAAACACTGCAGTGATAAACAAGATTATAACTATTTCCTTATTTGTTTGGTGTTCCGAGATGGGGATTGAGCAGTGAGCAAAGAGCTTAGCCATGTTTTTTCTCTACCATTGTATCAAGCCTCAAGAACCTGCCTCCTCTTTCACAGTTCCTCACTACCTGCTCCGCTCTGTGCATCACCTCCCTCAGTGTCGTTTCACAAACAAGGCTCCTGAATGGGTATCAGTGGTCAGCATTTCAAACAAGGCCTTCCAAGCTCTTTTCCATGAACTTTACATGTGAGAGAAGCTCCCTCTACCTGTAACAAAGCCAGATCTCTCTCACTAAGAGATCTCAAAAGAAACTTTACGAAGCTCAAGATTAAAGCCAGCTCACTGAACTGGTCAATGCTGCCTTGCTGTTTCCTCTGCTTCTCTCCAAGTCTGAATTTATCTCTATTCTACTGTTCTACAAGAAATTACACCTTCCATGACAGAAACTGGTTTTATTTTATGTGCACAATAGTATGTCCCTCACCACCTGGACTGGGATCACAGCATTTAAAAGCTTCTTTGAAGGACTGAAGTCTTTTGTGAGCAGAAGACTCCAATCTTTCTGAACTCAATTGCTTCTTTGTGATTGTTCACCAGGCAGAATTTTCAACTAAAATTAAACTATAAGCTAACTTCAGTTTGCAATTACTTGTCTTGACCGATGTATACAGAAATAGCACAGAGAATATTTAAAATCATTAACAGAAAATAATCTAATATCATTTTTTAATAATTCTTTCAACTCCATGGAAATAAGAACATGAAAAGAGAGCCCAAGATAAGAATACCTATCAGGCTATACAAGCTGAACTCCAGGCCATTTAAAAATTAAGCATCAACTCCCGTGGTTTTGGGATGCTGTGTGGATTATTGGAGTCAGGCTCAAGAGTTTGGTGAATCTAGAATCACTTACCACATAAATCATAGTATCACAGCTATGCTTATTCATTCGGTCTATAGCAGCAGCAAGATCTCTGAAAAAGGTAATGAGAAACTGTTTGGACTTTCACTCAAACACACCTCATCATTTGCCTCTTTAAGAAAATAATCTACTCTTGTGGAGGGTAGAGGACTGCCTGATGAGATGGATCCATCTGTGCTTTACACAAAGAAGAGAACACATATACTTTGCTCACAATGTGCTTGAGATATGGGGTTTTTTTTAAAAAAAAAAAAAACACTAGCTATGAAAATTACTAAGGAAACAGTTCTTATTTGCAGACTAAGCCTGGCCTCTGTCTGCCTACTGGCACTATCAACCAGCTGTCACTTCAGAGAAACAACCCCCTCCTGGCAAACTAACCCAGTGTTCAGCGTTAGGTTATGTGATAAAAAGCTCATCTTCGCACACACACACAAAGCAGTACAGAGAAACAACTTGCTTCAGCCTCTCCCATGGCTGTCACAGCAGCCCCATGGCCCAGTCTGAAATTCACTTCAGGGGGTCAGAAGATGTAGCTCTCCAGAACACCTTGTGACTGAGGGAGGTTACTAAGGGACATGGGGCACATGGGATGCAAGGGAAAAGCATTTTGCACTTGCATAAGACTTATTATAGGACACTTATGGGAGGAACCAAAGATAGGAAAGGAAAGAGAGGGAGAAGATGATAAAAAGGGCAGGTGGCTTGTAAGCCTATTGATGGTTAGTATGTTTGTCCAGTTGTGCCCTTCATCTATCTGATCAGCACAGTCTGTCCTGTCTTCTCACTAAACTCCGTTTCAAACTTTACCTGGCTGAGGGGGGTCTTTTCTGTGTGCACATGTGTTTGGAGATCTAAGTATCAGTAGCTGGAGTTGGGGACTACAGCTCATACAGGCCATGAATCTGCGGTGCCAGCAACTGAAGGGACTCCAGGTAAGTGAAATTAAGTGATAGCAACTGGAGTCTGACCATGGGTCACAGTGGCCAAGGTGTTTCTGCTGCCAACAGCTGGAATGAGGGCACACACATCCGCATATGATTGACAGCAAATACTAAGCTGAACTAGCCAGCAAGTAGGTGAAGTCCTGGGAGCCAGGTATTTGTGTGCCTTCAAAGATGAGTCACCCAGAGGGTCCAGGCCAACTGCCAGAGAGACCATGGGTCCTGGGGGTGAACTGAGAGACCTGCCTGTGTATGCATGTGTAGGAGGCAACAGGGGTGAGAGGGGATCCAAGGCCAGCTGCTGGATGAACCACATGTCTAAGCTCAGTTACTGGAAGGATCCGCCGTGTCTGTACCAGCAACTGGAGTGGGGCTATGAGCCTCGGGGGCTTTCATGCCCAGGTGCCAGCAACTGGGAGACCTGGGGATCCAGGGGCCAGCTAACGGTCAGACTTGAGCACTGCAACTCAGCTACTGGAGTGATGCACATTGTGCATACGTACTCTGTACATACATCTCTGTATTTCTTATGTAGATAATATGTATCAGATATATACATACATAAATGTGTATATACATGTATACTTCATCACACTAATAGATCTTCATTCTAATCACCCAGAGGGGAACAAAATGAGGCCATTCCTGCTGTCTTGAGTGCTGCATGGTTTTGTCTGTGTCGCTCTGTTCTGTTGGCTGTGTGCATGCGTGTGCCTGCTGGGAACAGGTGCTCAGCCTCACTACTGGTTGGACCTGTGGGCATGGAGGCAAGGCTGCCACAGCTCCATCTGGCTACACGATTCAGCAGCTCCCTAATGTGCAGGATTGATTAACTGCAGCATCTCTTTAATACCCTTGTCTGTACACAGTAAGCTGTACACAGTTTACCCTCAGGGCTAGACAACCCATTTATTTACATTACTGGCACAAAGAAACTGCTAAGGCTTCCATATTTAAATACCCAAGAGGAATTTTAGGATACTGATGAGAAGGCAGGAAAACACTGATAAAATTGATGTTATAGTGCTGGTGATCCACTGAGTCAATGAAGACATGCCTGAACAAGCCATTTTTTTATGCATCACACTGTCAATAAACATTTTAAGCAAAGATCTTTCTGAAACCTTCATTATTTGGCAAGTATTTGTTTATTAGATTAAGAGATCTCAGCTTTGTTTTAAAGTCAGTTTCTGGAGAAAGTGTTATGATTTATGGACAGAGGAAGTTCACTAACACACGGCTTAAGGGGAGAAAAAGTATTTAAAAGCAGTTACTTTTCCTGAGCCATTTTCATCCCATCATAGTTACATTCCTAGTTCCAGTTATGATTACTCATTAGTCAGGGTGTTCCATCCCAGAAATAAAAAGTTTCAAAATCTGTACTATCAGTTACAAATGTACTCATGTACGAAAGTTTACTGGCAAAATAAATGGCAATGAACACAGATGGGCTTACTTGCCTTGTTATATAAAGAGATGTTCCATCACTACGCATGACTGTGGAAAACGATGACAGGTCTTTCTTTTCTGAAAGATCCACAATTCCTGTCCCTTTTCTGTAAGTTGAGAAAATAACACTCAAGTAACTGCAAGCCAAATCCATTATACAGGTAAATTCAGATAAGACACCAGGTCAGAACCAAAACAAAGCCTCTTGCCATGGAACCCCTCTCACTGTAGATCTCCTCCTTTTCTTTGAATGACTGTCTCCTTTATATCTTTTTGAAGACTGTTCCTCTAAGTTTGTTGTCACCACTGCTGATGCCAGGGAGCTGCCTGCCCATATACTGGTGCATTCCATGTCTACAGCTTCCATGCCAGTTCAGCCAAGCAGCTCCTTCATCAAGGCAGGGATATCATTTAACTCTGCTCGTTCAACGGCACACTACCAAACTAATTAATAGCCTAAAAGGCCACTAGCAGTTGAATGCTGTCATTGTACCCAATTTGTCATAGCCAGGCTTCTGTGCTAGCCACAGAAAAGGGACACATCATTTTTACCTGTGACTGCACAAATCCTGTAAGTCTTTTATTAGAACAGCTACCAAAACCATCTAAAGAGAACTCTTCCCCTTAGATTACATACAAACCTCACTCATCGTATCTCATTTGAAATACAACCGAGATATTAAGTAAACTACCTGAACAGATTGAGTAATGAATTCATACATTGTTTTCTGAAGGAGTCCTTTATCTTCCAACATCTTTAGAACTTCCTGGGACTTCTCTTGATAAAATGATTCTCCAGAATATTCATCAAAGTGCACTCCTAGACGCTGAAAAGTTCCAAGAATATCAAAGAAGAATAATATTGTTAAGACTGAGGCTAATTATTACTTCAAATTAAGTCAGATGATAGGTCTGTATTACAGTTCAGATAAGAGTGCAAAGATTAATTTTATTCCAGGAAATGTCATTTCATTGTTAAAAGGAAAAGATGTTTGGATTTTGATTGAATCCATTTCTGCATTAGAATTAATCTCCGTGAGTTGAGCATAGCGTTGCATGTAACGTTCATGAGAAATTAGGAATAAACTGGATAGAGCAATTAGTACAAAAATCCGAGGCATGCCTCTAACTTCCTGTGCTGGAAGTGAAGCCAGTGAACTGCAGAGAAATTACCTGGACATGAAAACAGTCCTATTTTAAAAGGATGCTAAAAGAAATTTTAGAAAGCAGGAGTTGCTCACAAGCACTGCTGAGCACACAGAAATCCCCATTGCTAGGAAGGCTGAAGGTACACCTACAAGAGATAGGATGACCTTTACTGTCAAAACTAGGTGAAATATAATAGTACAAAAGACAAGGTTTTCAACTGAGGGCAACAAAGCTGTCAGTCCCTCAGCTCAATATTTATTAGCTTGAATGGAATTGGGAGAGAAAGATCTAGCTGTCCCACTCATCATGTGATCGGCGACGAGTGACCATCGCAATGCAGCTGCATACACAGCCCAATACCAGTTACCCTAACAGGTCAGCTTTCCACTGGAATTATCAAGGCTGTGTCTCACTTCAGAGATCTTAACTTGGCATGAATCCCGCAATACATTTCAGGGAAGAAATAAAAGCACAGCCAAGTTATCTGGATTATTGAAGAAGGGGCAGGCAAGTCCTCTTTGAACTTTGCAATTGTCACGGACAATTATCAGGACAGCAATCAAGGATGAAAGAAGACATGACCGATTTTTACAAATACATCACAAGGAAGCAGGCGAAAAGTGTAATTTTAAGGAATAATACTAGAAGAAGAAAATGGTATAAAATGAATCATAAATTCTTTGGAGCTGCAAGTTAAGAAAAAAATGTCTAAGCCAATCAAAACATGGCACCCATTCCAGAATTTCAATGCAAGAAAGAAAAACAGTAGCTGATTTTCAGAGGGACTCAGTTTGTTCTTGAGGGAGATTACACAGCATTAATAGCAAGAGACTGGATTCAGTGACAGAAGCAGTATCTCGCTGCTGTTTCCTAATTTCATTAAGATTCATTTCGTGGTTAGTGGCACGAACATCTCCCACAACACAGTGGCTCCATTCTTGGGATTGCAGTATGCAACAGATTGCTGCACATTAGCTGAACTCAATCTGCAGGTAACTTTGCACTGTTTACTATTTTAATCTCCTGCTGCTATAATTTCTTATGCTCAATTTAATACACAACACAGACAGCGTCTCCTAATAAAATTTATTACATGGAAACTGTTAAATTCAGCAGGTTGTTACTGACTTCAAAGAAAAAGCAGAGGTGAACAATATTTATCTAACACCGATTTGATTTGTTGCTTAGCACCACAGTCCTAGCTTCAGGGCTTCTGAGAAGGGAGAATTAATCTAAGGGCAAATTACACGGACTCCAGTAAATAAAATGTATCTAGGGTGTCAGCAACTAATGTGACAGTCTGCTTGGATGTTAAATCAACTACCGCACTTTTTCCAAACAGAATGTGGCAGAACCTGGCATACTGAGAAACATCTTCCCCACAACACTGTAGAGTTTGCCGGAAAGTGAACGAACTGACAACAATACAGCAACCTCTGTTCCCAAGTCAGTTCTCTGCTTGGCAGTCTCTTGAATGAAAAGGTGCTCTGCACTGTCGGTTAGATTGATGGAGCAATAGTTAAAAGAAACCATTTTACCAACAACCCAGAAAAAAGCAGTGGATGATTTGTACCTTATAAAGTCGGATGTATTCCTCAATACTGAAGTCTCTAAATTGTTTCCAAAGTGACAATGTCTGCTCATCATGTTCCTCCATTTTTCGAAAGAAATCTTTAGCCAGCTTTTTTGTGTTTTCATCTTCTGCTGCTTTGTTAATCTGCACATACACCTAAAATACAATAGCACTGAAAATGTAGAAGTATAGTCCTCTCCAATAAAAATAAGCAAAGTTCTACAAGAACAATACAAATACATTTACAGATAACATTTGCAACATGAAAATTTTAAAGACATGTTAAAGCAACTCATTTCCTACTTAAAGGATGAATGAATAACCCAAACTCCAATAGGAAAACTGGCAGCTTATCTTTGAACAAGACTAATGCCATAATTCCTTACTGCTGTTGCTATTGCCCTCTTCATAACCTTGAAACAAATGCAGCAGCAGAATATGGAAGAACTAATTTATGCATGAAAGGGAAACCATCACAGACTTTTAAAACAAGACATTGTTCTTCAGTTGATACTGACAGCAATTGCAGTGCATAAAAATGAGCTAGCGGTTGAAGCAGCAAAATCCTAGATAGACTTGATAGTTTACAAGCAAACCCACCCCGCACCCCCAGTTCTAATCCAAAACCCCTTACAGTAATCTGCAGCCATATCAGTACATGCTCTCTCTCTGTGGCTGAAGTCAAGCATATGCATGTCAGCATCTGGCTAGACAAACACATATGCACTGTCAGCTTGATAAAAGCATTACAAGAAAAAATAATTAAAAAAAAAATAAAAATCACAGAATATTAGGGGTTGGATGGGACCTCTGGACATCATTGAGTACAACACCTCTGCAAAAGGAGGATCACCTACAGCAGGCTGCACAGGAACATATCCAGGCGGGTCTTTAGTGCGTCCAGAGAAGGAGACTCCTCAACCTCTGAGCAGCCTGCTCCAGTGCTCCATCACCCTCACAGTAAAGTTTTTCCTCACGTTCAGGTGGAGCTTCCTGTGTTCCAGTTTGTGCCTGTTGCCCCTTGTCCTGTCACAGGCACCACTGAAAAGAGACTGGCCCCATCTTCTTGACACCCACCCTTCAGATACTTATAAACATTGATAAGATTCCCAATCTCATACCAGCCAACTTTACCTCTAGACAGCAAACTTGGCTCTCCTGTTCGATAACATATTCCTTTATACCTAAAGGCCAAACATTTGCCCAGATAGCAATTCCTTGCATTCCACATGCAGCATCTTGAAAGCCCAGGGAAGAGTTTTTAAAAGTTAAAGTACTATATAAAAATAATTAAATTAACTAGTGGTTACACTATATATTTAGATCCAAACAGTTCAACACTGTTTAACTTTCCAGTCTTTGTAAGAGTTTTGATCCCCAAGTCAGTGCAAACTTGATAAAAAATAAATATAAAAACTTCACTCCTGCAGTGTCCAATGAGTTTGACAACAATACTTTGCTTGAGTGAGTTCCGACTATTAAAGAAAAAACAACAACTTATACAGCAAAACTCTTGAAATTTTCCCCTTCCTTTTATGTCCCAAGATTGTTAGAGATTTTAACAGACCATACTGCTGACAGGGCTCAAAGATTAATGCTTGTTTAGTTCTGCCATGAAAAAGAAATTTAAATTAAGGGGAAAATTCAACCCTTTCCAAGAACAATGCTCTCTCTCCCTCCCTCATCAGTAGCTTCACACACTTTACACCACCCCCACAAATCTTTGATATTATAAAGCAAAAATAATTGCAAAAAGCATATTTGCATCTGACTTGACCAAAATGGAAGGTGCAAATATGTTTAAAAAGGTGCATTTGTCTATATATTTATATAGAAACTGTGCTATGGAAGTTTTTAAACGAACTATACAAAAGATTAGTTTCATACAACAGCAGAAAAAACACCACTTTGAAACAAGTCTCATTTTTTGATATAAAGCAGGAATATCACTGAACACACAATTAAAAATTGGGAATATTTGAGAAACTAATTTGGTTGCAAATAACTACTGGTTTAGAATCTTTTGCAGCTTGACCGAACATTGTTCTCTGCGCTTGAAGGTAATTTCTTTTTTTTTAAGGTCATAAAGCCTACATGCTACCGCAATAGATGGTATTTTAAAGCTTTAGTGCAAAATTCAAGTATTTGAAATTGAAAACCCAAGAATGGACTGCAATGATAAATAAAAAATAATATGCAGCAATGCAGAACCACAAGAATGCGACTACTTCTTGTCATCTCTTTAAATCAGTCCTACAGCTCTCTAACACCCCCATGCTGAGAGCCTATCAGTTTTACTGAGCAGGCCTCAGGGATGAGGGAACAAGTGAACAAAATTTATCTATGTCAAAGAAGCTGGCAAACTCAGAAGGAACTATTCTGCCACAAAAACAATCAGCCCAATATGTATCCAGCTGCAGAGTATCCAAATATTCAAACACAATTGGTTCCTTTGCCAGTAAACACATTTATACAAGCCAGGCATCCTATGAGGTACCATCTGAACACCAGCATTAGGAATGGTTCCCATATCCAGCTCAGAGGGTGGAGCACAGCTCAGCTTTATAAGAGAACACTTGACAGCACCACACACGAATGCTGATGAAAACCCATTAGCACATGAAATATTGAAAGGATAAGGGCTTGATCGCTTACAAGTATCAAATGATTGACAAAAACCTCTTTTGCTCTTTGCACTGTATGAAACAAGTGACACAGGAACAGGTGGAGAGGAAGAAATAAATAACAACTCAGATGATAGTAAGCATATTTGGATGGAGCAAACCAACAACCAAAAATGTATTAGTCCTGGGAAAACAAGACTTGTTAAACTACTTCAATTGCTATGGCTAATCTGGAGCGTCCACCAAGTCAGTTTTGTCCCTGACACACAGAAATGCAATCTCTAGCACTAGCACCATGCTAGTGGGCCTGGCGGGCAATCAAGAAGGCATGCTCCTGGAATGAAGCAGCCATCCCTACTGCTGAAAGGCATTTCTGAATGCCTGTCACCAGAAACTGCACATTCTAATGCTCCCTGGTATTTTGCACTCTTAAAGAAGAGCATTCTCCAGAGCCAGGACGTTATTCTGGAAAGTGGTGGTCACTCCTTACCTCCTTACATGCTAAGCCTCCATATGAAATACAAAACACTAACGATACTTCTTCCCCAAGCACAGTGATTCATGTACTGAACAATGTAAACTAAATATTATTCTAAAAATAATAGCAACGAGAGGATTTTTACACCATATATGCTACTTCTTTTCTGAGCTTTGGTAACCAACGTACTGCAGTAATAGATGTGAGACACCATTTCCACTGCAGTTACCACACTGAGCTCAGTGATTCACCTATTCCCAGTTCAGATAGTTGCTATCAGGCCAGCTGTGGTGGTAGCAGCAGTCAACACAACCTAAGTATCAGCACGACTACCTCCCTTACAGGCGTATTTTTCAACCTAGTGAAACCTGTCTCTGCTGCCATGGCCCAGGCAGGTCCTTCAAGAAAGGTCATTTAAATCCAACAAGAATTTCATCCTGACTCTGCAGAGAAACCATTCTGTACAGAATTTACAGCTGACTGTCCTCTGAAGTTCCTAGCTGGTCTTCTCTGAACTTACCTCAAAAAGGTGTTGTAAAGGACTGGATTTTAGCTTTTCTTCATTGCCAAAGCATTGGAAACCAACACCCAACAAGCCTTGAATAACAATTAAATCAAGTTAGACATCAGCCCAGAGTATATTGCTTTGTTGATTTTGTTTTCATACGCAAGTCTAGTCTTAACATTATGTGTAATAAAAGAAATGGCTTACATTTTAAAACAGTATAATGGTGTCTGTTACAAAACCAAATCAAAAGCATAACCTATTATTTCACTGCATGAAAAAAGACAAAGCTATAATAGCTAGAAACCAGTAGGAAATACTATATTAATTTTTCAGTTCCTCTTAAAATGGAATTTGGGTTTCTGGACTTGTAGAGAAAATTGTCTTTTACACAGCAACCAAGCTGTGGAAACTGCCCAGCAATGAAACATGCTCAAAGTTCCTTGTTTTGTGTCCTCCCTTATCAGTATTATCATTTCAAGGACAATAGAAACTGGGACACCATACGGTATTCCACATGCCACTCACGCAGTATTTTCAAGGGAACTTTTTGCCGCATGCTGACAACATGCAGCTTTTTTCACATATCCAGTTTGGCTTCAGCACCAAACACCATCTGAAAGGATAAGATTCAAATCCCAATCTTTTTTGATTTAGATAAAGAGCCCATTGGCTATTTCAGTAATCTAGCAATATTAACCCTACAGCCTCTTAGATTTTCTGAGGGTGCTTTGTCAGGCCATCTCATTCCTCTGAGCAGACAAGGACCACGGCCGATTTGAAGGCAGCATCTGAGGAAGAGGTATACAGGTATTCCCTTGAAAAGGCCTCTGCAACCAAATGGCACTGTCTCAAGGACCTCCCTGTTGGAAACACTGAGTGCAATAGAAACTGTGGCAGATTTAGGGAAGAAAAACAAGCTAGGGTTTAGGAAATAATATTAGTCTAATTCTATTGCAAGTGAGTTTCTTTAAGGACAGCTTGATCCCCGAGTAATCAGAGCTTGATTTCCTAATGATGTCCCATATATTAGTGTACCTACACATTTCACTTTGCCGTGCTAGCTTCACACTCCAAGCCCCCTCAAGACTGACAGTTTTTATTCAAGCTGAACACATCCTTCCACACATTTCTCTTTCCAAAGCTACCCCAGCCCTCATTACACTCAGAGATTATTGGCAAGATGCAGCATGTGTTGAGACTGACTCCCAATTTAAGATGAGCTGAGTGGTTGGACAGCTTAAAGAAGTTAACTTTCTCTCCCAGAGGGCACTACACCGTATTTCTATCCCTACTTGGCTGCCAACCATCACAATACCAAAAGAAGTTATTTCTCTTGGAAACAATTTTCTTTGTCAGGTTTGGCTGAAGGTGGCCAACACGTTCAAAATTTATTAGGAGCAGAGTGACAGGAAGACAGACAGACAGAGTGACTGCATATGCTTTGTTACCTTAAATAACCTGCCCCAAAACCGCCTAAAGGTTGAGGACTTCTCTGCCATGTTTCAGCAAAATACATTTTCAATTATGTTTTAAAGCCTCTGACAATAGCAGTTGTAATAGAAATGCTGACAGATCATTAATTATAGCACTGCTTCTGGGAAAGGACCTTTATAATAATATTCCTATGCTATAATTTTGTGGAGCATGACTACATTATTTGTTATAAAACCTGTCATATATTTGAGCTGAGCCAGCCCAAACAAAGAGGGGGAGCAGTCATTTTTGAAAGAGACAGTTGGAACTACTACGTCAAAAGTGAGATTCTAACAGTTTTGTGCTGGACAACAGGTACATGTGTAAACAGCAGGTATTGTGATCTTTATACCTTCAGGAAACTTTGTATTAAAATACATAAAATTTTTGATGTTCAGACTTAGGAGTACAGTTTAGTATCTTCAAAGACAGAGTGAAAGAGGTCAGCTGAGAAGCCCTTTAACCACATTGCATTTCATTGCTTAATTGCTATTGCCACACTCATTATATGACAGCATGGCAATGAAATTATGTCTAAGGGGCAAAAATGAATGAAATATACAATGACAATTTATTGAATTTTAGGTGAACTCATTCTGTATTCGATTCCTATGAAACAAATCCTAAGTGAAGCAAAGCTTTGCTATAAACTACTGTTTGATCAGAAACAGGATCAGGAAAGATGAGCTGTGGAAGAAATTTTAAATAGTATTTAAGGGAAAAAATACTCTATTACTATTCTCACAGTCATAAGAATGTTTTACTCAACTATTTAAAACCCCAGAATTTACTCTAGAAGGAGAATGAATATATTTAGTTATGTTATCTACACTGCTGAATCTGAGGACATAAGTGGAGTAGAAAGTAGGGTACTAACACTAAGTTTCTAACCCAGCTCTATTCATAAAATTGGTTCATTGGTGTCCCTATAAACAGCAGTACCAGAAAAAGTGGAGGGGTGAGCATAAGGGCTGGAATGAGCAGAAGTGAATGCTTAACAGATGTTTCACTCTGTGTTTGCCATTTAAAAATTTATAATATTTACACTGTTTTCAGAACCTACTGCAAAAGATGCAGGGGAATTTTATAGTTTACCCAAGTGTACCAGCTTTCAAGAATGAGGAAGTGGGCAGGACTGCCTTTTTTAAAAGCCTAAAAATATGTGAAAACCAGCTTTTGGGAAGAAATTAGAAAAGGAGAGGAGACTATGGATCAATTTGAAATGCAAGCTTAACAACAGAAATTATCAAAGTTGTGAGTCCTATGGATGGGTCAACTGCCATGTAAGAGGGATATTTACAGATCCAGAAATCGGACATAAACGACCTCTGGTCAGGGAATAAATATCAAGATGTGCTGGGCTGCACCAAAGGATTTTTTTAGTCCTCAGTTACCTAACAGACATTTCAGAAGAGGCAGGTGTGTGTGTGCATGCAAACACATACCTGTGCAAGAGTGACAGTGTTCCAGGGCCTATTCACTTGCACATTCTCCACCTACACACCTCTCTTTTGCTACATTTTGAAGGGAAACTGAGTATTTTGGAAAATGTGTTGAGATATCTTTAAAGATACAAACTTTCCACACATCAACATGCTAAAATTCAGTTGGTGTGGAAGCTAATTATGCTCTGTGCATAATGAACCAGTTTCCAGAGGGAACAAAAAACTGCCCCAACACACACAAAGTCGACCAAATATAAAAATTAACTTTTTTTTTTTTTTTACAGTCATTCTCTTGTGTGTACAGGTGCAGCATAGATAAATCAGCAAGCTTACTCTTTCACACGCAACATCTGACTAAGGAAGACAGCATCACAGTAAGCACACAAGAGCTATGGCAATATGTACACATTTTGTCTGGAGGCAGCAGCAGAAGTCCATTCAGCTATGACAGCTCCAAAAGTAAAACCAGCACACTCAAAATACTGATACCACCTTTTAAAAATAAACGCCAAATTACACATGTAATCTGAGAGAGAAGCTAGAGAAGGACTCTTAGGTAAATTTCCTCATGTTATTTCTTGTACAGTAGTATAGGTCATAATGCTGCTGATGAATCAGTCTGGATTGTTTAGTTCATATTTCAGTGAGATTAACTACACATTACACACATGGAAACACAGTATTACTCTGAGCCCAGAGTGACACCAACGGGCCTGCAAAACCTAGACCATGTTAAAGTAGGAAAGGGAACAAGAGAAACAGATATTAAAGCATACCAAACTGCATGCCCCAGTCACCAAGGTAATTTATTCTTATTACTTCATGTCCCAGTGCCACTTTGAGATTTGCTATAAAATTCCCTGGTAAGGAAACAAAATTGGTATTATTATTATTATTCAGCTGTAGGTAGTCTCTCATCCCAAGAAAACTGTTCTCTGTTTTTCTATGATCTGTATTCAAAATGAAGGAAAAGAAATCAGATGAAGCACTCCAAAGTATTTACTAAAATACTTCACCACTAAAAGCAGTAATATTCTGAGCAGGAAAATAAAGGCCATGAATTTGAAGGTGCCATAAAACATCTCATACAAGAGTGATAAAAACATACACGTGCATGTGCATACTGCAAAGTATAAAAACATGAAAACCACTTTTTAAAGTCTTCTTGTATTCTAATATGTGGCAGCATACGTAAGTCCTGTCACAGTCAGCTAACCTTACAAAGGAAGGTTAAGCAAGTACTCAAAATTCACAAACTGCTGTTAACTGTGGTGTTAAATCAAGCCCTAAACATCTCTATATACTTCTGGAACAGCACTGAGCTCTGCACTTCACACACTGCCTGTCTGTTATGCTCTAAACTTACTGTATCACATAAGCAAGTCTTGGTTCTAAATGTCACTACAGCAAAAACCCTTAATCTTTCTCTGAGCTTAGCTATAACCATCAAATTACAAAGAAGAAATACCTGCATCACTTCCTCCATTTTTCTGTGCTCAAAGGGTACCTTTTAATTACAATACTGATGTGAAAGGATACAGAAAACTTTATCTTCTGTTATTATAACACCATATAATAGCTTGCAATTACTTTCATTCCATTCTGTGTCGTCAATTCATTCTCTTACTATTGGACAAACACTGACCTACAGAACTAGTTTTGAAAGGGTTTTTCCTATAGTAAAGGATCCAAGTATGATACATTAAATATATTTAAAGACTAATACATTCTTAGCTTCACAGATGCTACAGGATCTTCTGATAATATCCTACTAGTTTTTATTGTGACAAAGAGAGAGGAGGGAGAAATAATGTTTTCCATATGCCATAAGAGTACTGTACAACAAACTTATTAATTATTCCATTACAAATTACAGCAATTATTAGTAATACTGGAATAAAGTACTTAAATAAAAATGCAGGCTTTTTGCAAGACAGCTACCAAGACATAGCTGACTACTCTGCAGTCCAGTGCAAATTGGAAATTTTAAATTCAAAGGACTCTAATAGCACCTCAATGAAAACTGCCCTGGGTGTCTTTGTAGAACAGCTTTAAACTACTTAGTTTAATGTTCATAGTCATAAAACTATATTATGTGTGACTTAATAAGTCTGCCAGCAACACACCAAGCTCTTTTCTTCACTGCATAATGAGGAAAATGATTTTCATTGGCAAGCTGAGCCTGACACGGCCACTCCACTAGACAAGTGGAAGGTTAGCAGTGTTTCATCAAGTGAAGCAGGAAGACAAATAAGCCCTTTTAGGAGGCAGTTAAACCCATACTTACCTACTATTGTGGAACGCAAATGACCTATGTGAAACTTTTTGGCGATATTAGGAGAGCTGTAACAAATTTTCACAAAAATATATGTTTGTTCAATGTAGAAGACTGACATGTCACCAAGTCAAAAGAATTAATCTCATGCACAGAGTGGAAGAAGAGAAATAAAACAATAGTTTTCAATTTTCACTTAAAATTCCATGATTAACTTCTATTCTAGACAGCAAATATTCCTGTCCGAACAGCTTTTCTCAAGTATCAGTTAGCAGCCAGTGTTACAGGGAAAAAGAAACCACAAACAACTCGGAGAACCTCCCAAAACCCACCTACACTAGTGACAAAGGACTTGCACTACCTTTTCACTTTTGATCCATAGGTCCAAAGCATGTCATTCTCCTCATAGCTTTATTAGAGATAAATCTGGTATCAGGACAGGGGACCTAGTGCATGAGAATCAGTAACTAAAAATCCAATCTTCCTCTACCAACAGTGACCACTGCCAAAAAAAGCCCTGTATTGTTCGCCCCAACAACAACATGGAAGGTCAGCTATGAAAATTCACCCTCCAAATTAAAGCCAAGTGCTTACTTTCCATGACTATGAAAGCCTGAATGTAAGCAAATAAAAATATTTATACATAAAGAGATCTGAGTCAGCCACTTTGCATTCCATGAGCTGGTGACTATAAACAAAATTGCGCTGGACAGAAGTTTCGGGGCCAGCAATTGAGAAGTTTTAGCAAGATAAATGCCTGGCTGCTTAGGCAAGTCAGGGAGGAAGGCATTAAGTGGGAGAAGAGGGAAAAAAAAAAAAAAATCACCAGCTGATAATTCAGACCATGTTTCTTGATAACAAAATAAAAAAAGCCAACTTAAAAATGGAATGCTATTACGCACTAAATGAGAATATTCTTAGTGGAGGGCAGTGTGAGGTGTGACCTCTTGAAATACGAGAAATATATTCTGGGAAAAAGCCCCAATTCCCTAAATACATCTTATATTTTACTTGGCAAATATATCAGGGCATCAACTACAGCTGAATAGGATAGCTTAAACATGGTTTAACTTCAGACATCATACATTACAACAATGAATATCCATCCATAAAATATCAATCAGCAGCCAAGGCAATTTTCTCAAAGGACTTGTGATACGTGCTTACCTGAATTCAATCACTGCCTTTTGTCTAGGCACTGCGGAGAAAAGTTCACTTTTTACTCCATACTCTGAACCATCTTTCAACACCTGCTGCAACACAGTCTAAACCACAAGGAAGATTGGGGGGGATAAAAAAAAATAATAAAATTTAAAAAAAAAAAAAGAAGGAAAATATATTTCAACAACAGAAAGAGTGATCAGGAAATCTGTTTACCAATGACACAAGAGCTTTTATTCACATTAGCAATTAGGTGCCTGGTCTTCCAAGCAAACAAGATCTCATATGCAGAAGAAAATGACATTAACTTTTGAAAGCTGCACCCAATGAACTAAAAAAATTAGTGAAATTATAGGCAGAGATTTTGGAGAAAAGGCTGATTTTGGTGAAAAATTAAAAGGAAGTGGAAAGGCCACTTTTTATCATTTTTAGTTACATGACATGAAAGGGAAAGAGAGTAACCTGGAGGTAACCGTCAGGGAGGAAAGGAAACCAAGTCCAAGAATGTGGGTAGAACACCGACCTCATGTAAAATGAGAAAGTTTTCATGCAAAAAGAGTTCTAATCATAATCCTCAACTCTCATTCAGGTAACACATTTTAAAATTAAGAAGTACCTTCTAGAACTGGATTATAGATTTGGATGAAAAAGTAGGAGAGCTTATAAGCAGTAAACTTGACTAGAGAATTTACCTTGTTGTGCAGCCAAATGTTCTCAACAGTTTTTTGGGTTTTTTTTCATAATTAGTTTTAAAAAAAGCTACACTATCATAGCTCTTGTCTTTCTCAAAGCAACCTCTTCCCATGGATACACCTTATCTTATCACACTTGGAGGTATTTGGCCATTTCTCTGAAATTCCTAGGAGTTCTGCCTTTGTCAAGGCAAAAATACAGGAGACCCCAATGTCGCAGCACAGCCAGATCACATCGGTCCAGCCCTTTGGGACACATCAGGCCTCCCCCACCCTCCCCGTGACTGAGAGCCTGCAAGAAATCCCACAGTGACTGCGTGAGCATTACCATACAGGTCACCTGAATAGCAGATGAGCACATTTCTTTTGCTTCAAGAAACCTCTGATGGAAGTATGGTCTAATCTTTATGATTATCACTGAAGCTGATTTAAAAGACAAAACAGCTCCTACAGAACCCTGTCCACCAGCTCACTGCAGGCAGACTGCAACAACAGCTCATGGAACACTTAGTCATTCCTAACTAACAGCACACTTGAACATCAACCAGTGGTTTAAGTGACATGAGACAGAAGAGGCTTAGCTATTTCTAATTTTGGTAGTATAATTTTAAACTGGTTTCACTGTTCATCCTAGAACACGGGCAGATTAATGTTTTTACCTTTTCCCAGTTACTTTACATCATCGTCAATGCTATGTTCTTACCAAGATGGATTATAAACAGCTAATGAAAAATTAAAGCGATTTTTTTTTTTAGATAATAAATAAAGCAACTGATTAATAGGCAGGTTTAAGTACTAGCAGTCTGCAAGAAGAAAGGTTCTTACCCTTCAGAAAAAGAGGACTACAAGCCTAAGTGACAGGAATAGGGCTTCACTATTATTACATAACACCTGATTTCTTGCCCCTAACTCACTCCTGGTTAATTTTTTAAGACCATAATATCATTTCCCACAAGAGCTGCTAAGCCTATACATTAAGGCCATAAACAATGCCACACTGTAGCTTGCTCCACAAGTTAGTTGAGCTGGCTAAGAAAAGTTTTCATTCAGTCCCCAGTCTAACATTGTCTCCTCGGAAGGCTTAACTTCTGGTAGGCTCATTCCAAATTCTAGGTCTATGTAACAAATCAGCACAAAGGAATCTCAAGGAGAAATTATGAAAGACAGTTTTATGTAGAAAATACTTTCCTAAGAGAACAGTAAGTATTCTATAGTTTTATACTATAGATTCCTCCCCCTCCCCTCCTTAATCCGCTACTTACCTTTGCTAGTAATTCCCTGTTTATTGTAAAGTTCACTGTTCCTGGACCAGCACTGATTTCACTCACTACATCATCACACTTTAGCTAAACAAACAAAACAGAAACTCTACATGAAAACAGGTAAACTGGAAAACTGTAATTCAATCCACTACAAATATTAATTTTAATCCACTGTAAACATTAAATGTTACTTATTAGTTTGAAGCAATCACACCTGGATCATCTGATTTTATTATTTCCAACCCATGCTTTAATAGCTTTGAACGTAACTCAGCCTCAAATATCACACATACATTTTACTTCAGTCCCTGCATGTGTACAGTCGGTGTTCTCTTTTGACTGGGAGCAGCAGTTGATCTCTTTGTACACACAAAAGCTGAAGTACTTTTGACAACTTACACAGTACCTGACAGCACTTATTTTTTTAAGTTAAAAAAAAAAAAAAGATCTAGGTCTTAAAGAAAACCCAAGACACAAGTTTTAGACTGTCTTAAAGTTTCTGACTTCAGTGAGAATGTGCTGCAGTATAGAAACATAGAATAGAAGCATAGAATGTTTTAGGCTGGAAGAGACCTCTAGAGGTCATCTGGTCCAACCTCCCTAACACAAGTAGGGACATCTCTACCTACGGCATGTTGCTCAGAGCCCCATCAAGCCTGACCTTGAATGACTCCAGGCATGGGGCCTCCACCACCTCCCTGGACAGCCCATTCCAGGGATCTATCACCCTCATATTACAGAACTTTTTTCTAATATCCAGTCTAAATCTGTCCTTTCCTAGCTTAAAACCATTGCTCCTTGTCCTGTCATACAAACCCTTTTGAATAGACCTTCCCCTGCCTCCATGTAGGCCCCCTTCAGGTACTGGAATGTCACTCTAAGGCCCTCCCAGCACCTTTTCTTCTCCAGGCTGAACAGCCCCAACTCCCTCAGCCTGTCTTCATATGAGAGATGCTCCATTCCCCTGATCATCTTGGTGGTCCTCCTCTGGACATGCTCCAACATGTCTCCATACTTCTTGTTCTGGGGGCTGGGGCTCCAGACCCAGATGCAGTACTCCAGGTGAGGTCTCACCAGGAGAGAGTAGAGGAGCAGAATCACCTCTCGATCTGCTGGCCACACTTCTTTTGATGCAGCCCAGGATGTGATTTGCCTTCTGGGCTGTGATTGCACATTGGTGGCTCATGTCCAGCTTTTCATCCACCAGCACCCCCAAGTTGCTTTCCACAGGACTGCTCTCCAGTATATCCTCTCCCAGCCTATAATGATAATGCTGGTATTTTGTATCCAAAATAAAGATGTTAAATGCCAATTTATTAATTAAAAAAATAATTTCTGATTTCCATAAAGCACATTTTGAAAATTCAGAACCCATACGGAATATTTGGGCACCCAATTCCTTATGTCAACCTCCTTAGACAAATTTCTGTCTCTTCACAGGCCGATTTGGATGTCCACCTGTCAGGTATGAGTTTCTTATTAAACTAGCTGTCTTTCTCAGCCAAGGAATTCTCTAACAAAGAAAAAAAAATAAAAAGGGATGGAGAGCATATAAAATATGACACTATCACTTGCTTAATATCTTTGAGAGAGGCAGGCTATACATTCCCACTGAAACTCAGCAGCATGAACAAGAAATTCTACCCCCATGCTAGACACTAACAACCAGGAGATGAGATCATGGTTCGCCTTGAAATTCTTTAACCTTCACAAGCAAAAATAACATCAAATTCCAATGTGGTTGGAAACTACATGAAAAATTATTGCTTGTACTGAGTAGGAGATGGCAACAGATAACTTCCTGAGGTCCTTTCTAAGCCAAATTATTTTATGGTTCTAGGTCATCCTTAAGTTGTTTCAGAACTTTTGGTTGGACATCTGAGCACCATCAGTTCTTCTTTAACCTGAGTCAGACTACTCATCTGCTACAATAATGGGTCCAAGATATGATGATCTCAACATCTCATCAGTAAAGAATGGCATGGAGAAATAGTTTAGCTTCTCAGTGGTATTACAACCGTTTTTATTTGTCCTTTTTAACTCCTGATCACGTAGCAACCCAACTTATTCCTTCTCAAGCTTGATCTTTCTGATGCAGATGAAGACTTGTTTGCATTTCCATTATTCCATCCAGCTGCTCTTTGCAACTAACTCTAACACAATTTCCTAATTTATACTCCTCTGCACTGGCATCAGCAATACATTTTTAGATTGTAATTTTTTATTTTTTTCCCAGATCAAATGATCCCTCAAACCTCAGAGCACCTCTTCTAAGAGGAACCTCAATTGCAAGCAGTTAGGTATTTGAAAGTCTGGCCTGTTTGTCCCATGGGCTAAATTTATCCATTACTTAAATTTCTCCATTGCCATTCTCGTGCTGGATTTTGCAGTCTGTGGTTTTGCAAGCCACTGCATACTCAATTTCTTCCTCAAGTTTTGGGCAACAGTACAGACCATGGCATGCATACCCTTTAGATACCCTCCTAACTTGGCAAATATTATTTACTCCCAAACTATTTTAAACTAATAATTTCACAAGAACTGTAACTAAAACTGCTTCTTTAATTCCCTGTGAATATTCTGGTGGATATTCACTAGATGCAGTTATTAAATTACTTTGACCCAAACAGATGGCTGGAGAAAGAACATTATTTACCTTATGATGCCTGCTACACCTCCTAGTCCCTAAGTTTGTTATTGCATAACTATACAACTTATGCATAAGCATACCCTTTCAGCTAGCTTCTGAGCTCGAAGATTAAAGTCTTGTGCTAAGCAATCACCAGAACCCTCTTCTGTTACAGAAGCAATGGAAAGCTGGAAATCAGGAACACACCTGAAATAAAAGAACTTAAAATCAGGAAAAGAACCTCCTGAAATGATGGGTAGATTTGGCAGGTCCAAGCTGCCTCTGCATATCACCAGCCTAATTGTCAAGCATAACCCTGTCAGATACTGGAAAGTTCACAATGTTCTGAAAGCTGCAATAGAAGGCCAAATACTATCTTTGTCCTGGTTTGAGTGAGAACAGAACTAATTCTGTTCAGGGATTTTACTGTTCAGCTCAGTTCTTCTAACTCACTGCCCTGTCTGAAGTTAGCAGCCTGTTTTCACAGGCAGTGTCTGCTGCTGGCAGTGAGAACACCCCATGGTTAGAGTCGGTACCAAGGACTGGTGTGCAGGCCAAGGCCACTGCTGGATCTTGTGCACCATGTTGGGGGGCACAGAAAGTAAAAGGCTGTATCCGCAGGGAGGAGTGGCCAGGACAGGTGACCCCAAACTGACCAGTGAGGGATTCCAGCCCATAGACATCATATTTAGTATGAAGTTGAGATATCACAAAGGTCTTGCCCCGCTTTGACGGCTTTGCTCACCTCAGGTCCTTTTCTGGTTTCTTCTTATGGCATCCATAAGAAGGCCTCTGTCCATACTGCCTTCGATCCTGATCTGTGTGTTCCTGAATCTATTATCACAATCCAGCTCCTGAACACAGCTCCTGTCTGCCACTGGGCCCAGTCTGGGACCCTCCCAGTCCCTGCTCCACAGCATCAGTGGTGATGGTGACATAACTGCCATCGGGGAGGTAGGGATTTGGCTCAGCACTAGTTTTATATATATTCCATTTTTATTATTTTCATTAAAGCTGTTCTAGCTTCCTTTTCTAATCAATAAGCCTCTCTGTTATTCCCTTTCTCTTCCGCTTTGGGGAGGGAAGGGGGTTAATAGAAAGCATCTGTTATAGGTCTAGTGGGCTGCCCTGATCCCAAACTGTGATGAACTTTGTTCTAATACAATCAGAAAGTAGAGATGGTGAGAAAACCATTTCAGTATAAACAAAAATTGCTCATGAATAAATGTAATTTACTTGCTAACATCATTGCAACTCTCGAGAAGGACACTGAAAGTAAAACCATAACAATGATCCTAAGTAGTTTCACATTCAGATCATTAATCCTGAAACTAAGGATTAATGCACTGCCTATAATTTCTACAGCTTTTTAAGCTATTACTTGTGGCTTGAGCTTGCTTGAAAAAAATGCAGCAATTAAATTAGATTTAGTTATCTTCTTATAATTGTATTGGTATATTAGCTTAGGTTCGTTTTCTGTATGTCTTTTTCCCTAAAGCCCTGTTAAGCTCATGCAATAAGCACAACAGAAAATAATAAAACATGACTTAAGATAAAATGTAAACACTACCGTCTTTTGGAGACAGGAACTGCAGATATGGACTTTATTAAGTTTTCTGGTGGCAGATCCAAAACCTTTGAAAGCTATAATTTGAAAGAGAGAACACAGTGGCTTAAGGGGAAGAAAAAGAAAAAAAAAAAATTCCATAAAAAATACTGCTCGCCATTTAAACACTCGTTGAGATCCATCTTTTATGTCTGAAAGCAAAATTCAAGCTAGGTAAAAAAAAAGCAAGTATTTATTAACAACTGCCAATAATAGCGCTAATAAGCGGTGAAAATAACCCCAACCAATACAAAACCAAAAAAATGTTTAATAAGTCTTAGAAAGAGCAACACGAAACATCGCGTATCTACGCTTTGGTTTTTTTCCCCCCCCCTCAGGAAGGATCCCATCAAACCCTCGCGTGTCCCGCACCCACCAGCGGGGGACCAGGAGGCCACGCCACGCGGAGTCCCGCTAATAAGCTGCGAACGGTTGGCTTCCTGCCAAGAGGGGACCCTTCGCGTTTCATTGCTTTAAGGCTGCGGGGAGGGGGAAGCTGCTCCCCGTACCGGTGAGGGGCTGGCGGTGCAAGGGGCCGTACGGAGCCCGCACTCCCGCCACCAGCCGCCACCGACCACTTCTCGCTTCAGGCCGCCCAAGAGTGGGCGGGGCAAGGGAAGCCCACGCCAAACCCGTGGTAACGGGTCGGGCCTACTGTGAAGGGCTCGGAGAGGGGCGGGTCTGGGTGAGGGCGCGAAGGAAGAACGTGGGTTATGGCGCACACCTACTCCGCGGAAACTGCGGGAAGGAGCAGCGTACCTGGGAAGCGATGCTGCGCCGGAAGGAACAGGCTGCCAT
>JAAGNO010014753.1:0-11541 GCA_033439905.1 Ceryle rudis
TATTGCAGCCTTCCAGTATCTGAAAGGGGCCTACAAGGAAGCTGTGGAGGGACTTTTTATGAGAGTTTGTAGTGATAGGACGAAGGGTAATGGCTTCAAACTGTAAGAGGGTAGATTCAGGAAGAAGTTCCTCACTCTGAGGGAGGTGAGAGAATGGAAGAGGTTTCCCAGAGAAGTTGTGGATGCTCCATCACTGTGTGTGTTTAAGGCCAGGTCGGATGGGACTTTGAGCAACCTGGTCTAGTGGAGGGTATCACTGCCATGGCAGGGGGGCTGGAACTAGATGATATTCAAGACACCTTCCAACCCAAACCACTCCATGATTCTGTGTTGTACTTGAGGTGTTAGTGATGTTGCACAAGCCACATGTGCTCTGCTGAGTGTTGTTCAAAAGGTTTGGGAAGCCCTAGGTGAGCATAAGTAGCTGCTGCGTAGGAGTCTGCTGGAATGCTCTGTGCTGGCCCACGCTGCACACTGGTGGGTGTTATGACAGAGATAACACCCCAGCTTGTCAGGAGAAGATATGTATCTGCTTCTCACACAAAATAAAAGGCACCAAGGTATAGGAGGGAGGAGAAACCTCTCCATGGAAGGAATCTGCCCAGCATGCTGCAGGAGAATCCATCTGATGTCTGTCCAACGCTGCACAAACTCAGGGTTCCCAGTGGTTGAAGGGACATGAAAATAAAATCACTATTGACATACTTCTTTTTATTCTGTCTTATTAAAATAACAGTTCACTGTTGAGATGTTCATTGTTGTGCCTTTCCCACAGAGATGCAGAGAGAACCCTGCACTGTCTCTCACTGTTTTATCTGTGTAAACCTGTATGTAGGTTCATACAATGCCCTTTGGTTCCTTCAATAGACCCTTGCTCCCCTGAAATAATCATTACATGTAAGTTATGGAAGCAGCATTTTACAGCCTCTGTCCTTTAGCAACCAAATTTTAGATATTTCTGTAGTTGTATGTGAAGTATGTGAGGTAAGCATGTTAAGCACATGAAGGTGCTTGCAGGGATGGTAGTTAAAGTGGTTTCTTATGTTGTGAAATTTCAAAGGTCCTTTCCCTAAACAACAAAGGAAATAATTTTATTGTCTGTGTGGTCTAAATCTATCATTCCTTTGCTTTAAGTTGCAGCAATTGAACATCTCTAATTTGAAATCAGTGATTTTCAAGAACCAGGGATACCAAAAATACCAAAAGAGGTACAACTTTTTCTTGTGCACCTAATCAAACAGTTCCATTGCAAATTCGAGATTCATAGGAATTGTGTATTTGAGTAATTAGTCAATTTACCGAGGAAGCCTATGCCATTTCATATCATCACTGTAAGAGTAAAACATATAGGAAAAGGATTGACAAATTCTGGCAAGGAAAAGAGCAGTAGAGAGGATAAAGCAGAATTATTTATTTATTTGTTTTTATCTCCACTGGTTTTATACATCGCACTGTCCAGAATCGGTACTTCAAAGGAGTACAGGTTTAAGTTTTAAGGGTACCTAACAACCACCAACTTCATTGATTGTAGTCCTAAGCTGACTTAAGCTGGTGTCCTGTCTTATTAGTGATCCTGAAATTTAGGCTGAAAGTGAAGAAATGCAGATTCAGATAAAACATTTGAAAATTTAATCATAAAAACTCAGCAAACTTTGACAAGTCTACTACCGAGCCATGTAGAGAACCAAGAATTTACTGTTTCTACTGCTGTGTTTTGACTATAGTACTTTTCACAACCTTTTTAACCACATCACAATTTTAATATGTTATTTTGCAGTTGAAGAAGTTAATAAAACATAGAAAAGATGCAGTGTGGTTTTTGCGCAAGTAACAAAATCTACAAGAAGTGGTATAGAATTCACCAATAAAATGCAGAGCAGGTATAAAATAATTTGTTACTAAAATCAGAAAGGTAACTATGAACAGTGAAAGTTTTTAGGGAGACTAAAGCCTAGAGCTTTAAAACACAGCAGCTTAATTATGAAATGCAGAACCATGCTGGGTAAAGGATCCTCAGGCATGAAATTAGGGATGCAGTCTGAGTTTTCATAAGTAGCTCCATGAGTTACTAATCAGTTGCTCTATTCAGGGAAATGTAAATGTGTGCCATCCACCTTTTATTCTGTTTTTAAATGTCACCTGTGGACGGATATTTGCTCAGAATTCTGCATGTAGTGAGATAGCAAAGCAAACCTTGTGAGATATGAAAAGTTATCGTGGTTGCCTAGACATTTGAAAATGTGCTTAGCAATTTCTCTGAAGAATCACCTGAAAGTGTAAATAATGTTCACCACTTAAATATTATAAACAGAGCATAATTTACCTGCTTGTGTCAACACGTGCCTCCTGAGGTGTTCCTCCTGATGTGGTGTCTGAGAAGAGACAGAGTGCTCTCTAAGGACAAAGTTTCCCCCGCAACCGTTTGTTGAAAGGTAGGAGCTTCCTTGAGAACATTTCTGATGAGAAGTGTGTGATGGGAGGTGAAGGGTCTGCAGCCTGCCTATGGAGCGCGCTGTGGTTTGATGATGGGGTAGGCTTATCGACACAGATACAGCTTGCTAAGGAAATAGGTGTATTTGTATAGAGTACATAGGGTAGACCTCTCCACATGCTTTCCTCTTTCAGGAACAGGTTTCCCCAAGGCTTCCAGAAATTGGTTGTAAGGCAAGAACTGACTTCTGTGGAAGGATGTTTAGGAAGGCAGCAGGTGGTAATCCTCAAGTCAGAACGAGGCACTTTGGCATCCCTGGGATAGCATCTCTTCCTCTCTCTTTCTCTGTCCTCTTCCAGGTTTGCAATTCCCTGCATCCTTGAACTCTTCCTTTGCATCTTATGGGAACTTTCCTCCTTCAAAGCAGTGTGGGTTGAGTTCTGTCATGTTTTTACATGTCAGGTTTTCTTGTGGCTCCCTATTCCACCCATTGCCCTGGGAGGTTCATGCTCACTAGCCAAATCTGCTGGGAATTTTCATCTATGATGCCCTTTTTGCTTGAAGGGAGGTGGGGTGGAAGGGGCCTGTGGCATGGGGCTCTCATATAATTATAGCTGATAGTTTTCCAGGATCTCAGAAACTTTCTGCCTCTGCTATGTATCAGGCATAAGTGAGTAGCTCACTACTTAAATTCAGAATAAAACTTCCATTGCCTTCAGTGTGGGCCAGTTGAGTTCTTGCTCCTCCTTTATAATGTGTTCTATCACCTAAAGTGTAACGATCTTGCAATCAGCTACTGTGCATTTATCCAGTCTTAGCTATGCTCTGGTTGGTACTCGTTACCATAGATAGGGCCTGAGCAGGAGGCAACACAGATGTATTTCCTTTTGGGACAACAGGGACGTTTTACATACAAAGGAAGTGTCATCAGGGAGTCCAGCCTCGCTCAACTCAGTCCAAGGTGTCCTTGAGACCTGTACCCCTTCTAGCCTGAGAAAACCTGGATGATGGCCATGGCTGCTGAAGGAGGGGTAGAGATGTGTGATGAACTGACCTCAGCCTCCATTCCCTGTCCCTCTGCACCTCTGGGGCAGAGGAGGTAGAGAAAATCAGGAGGGAAGTTAAGCTCAGGAACAAGGGAGGGGTGCGGCAAGCTGGTTTAAGATTAAGGTTTTATTTCTCATTACCCTTCTCTGATCTGATCAGTAGTAAATTAATTTCCCCAAGTCTAGTGAGTGATCTCTCCTTGTCTTTATCTCAACACATCAGTTCTTCCTTACATTTATTTTCTCTCCCCTGTCCAGCTGAGGAGGGAAGTGATAGAGGTGATAAGAGTGGTTTTGGTGGGCACCTGTCATCCAGGCAGGATCACCCCACCACACAGTGATACCCTGAAGCTGTGGAGAGGGGATGCTGCTGTTCTCTGTGACGTGATGCCTATCCTATTTGCCCACAAATCCCACCACGACTGAGACTTCAGTACAGCTGTATCTCACAAATGGTGGGGACCAAGAGGTGAGGTCAGGCAGAGTGTCCGTCCATTGGACAGAATTAATTTAGCCCTGACTGGTGTGTAGAGGCTTGCGCATTAACACCCTTGACAGAAACTAATTGCCTGCTAAGTGGAAGCTGTCCTTTGTAAGTGTCACCAATCAGCAATTGGGCTCCTGTGATGGTGGGGAAAGTTGTGAGATAACAACCTATTAACTGTAACCTTCATCTCAGTTTCTTCACCTAACAATTTAGTTTCCCTGTTCAAAGCATACCAGCTATGCAACACCATGAGAAAAAGTGGAACTTAAACCCGAAAAATTATCCAGAATTATGTTCTGGTTGGTTTCGATGAAGGAAAAATTAAAGTTTCCAGAAGTATGATCAGATAAACCTGGAATTAGGAGTTAGGAATTAATTAGGAATTAGGATATGTTTTGTTGACCCACCATCTTATGTGAGATGTCATTTATCTTCAGTTTCCCTGTATTCCTGTTAATGTTGATCCTAATTAACCTTGGCTGCTTTTTGTTAACATCTATAAATCAAAAGTCCTGTACAATGTCTTCTAAATGTTAAAGAATTATGTTGGTACTCTAAAGGACATTCCAGCAGTATTTACGATACAGTGCTTTCACAGTAATAAACCAAAGGTTGGAAAAATGTAGAAAAACCTATGCCACGTATTCTAAAACTATTGAGGAACTCAGAGGAGCTGCATTTCACCAAGTAGCATAGAAAAATGTATTCAGGATTATGTATGTGAATGCTGAAAAAATGAGTAGTGATTTAATGATAGAATTATTTGCTGAAGTTTTTAAAGATAGTCTATCTTCATTTTAATAAGGTCAAAGAATTGGATTTTTTTGAAGATGCTGATAAGAAAATTGTCTTCAGATACAAATATTTTCAGACTGTTGTCATGGAGTGTGTTTTCCTCATCCCACGTTCTTTACAGGTGCCCCAGTTTTTTTGAATCCAAGAGGATAATTCTGCTTTCATTCAAATCAGTGTCCCAACTTTTTTTTTTTCTCCATAATTCATCCATTTTATTAGTATTATTGCTGTTATTGTTAAGCCTAAATGCAGATATTAACTAGCCTAAAAACCTGGTGGTGATACATACAAACAAAGAGTTACCATTTTTTTATGCTCCTGGAGAGGATTACAAGCCTTAGAGGGGAAAACACATCACTCTATTACCATTTATTTATTAATATAATTTAAATATTTGATCTATTTAATGCTACTGAGAATTTGCCAGTAGTCCTAAAGTTAATGTTTGAACGACTATGTTTTAGTCCTCACTTTGCTGAACAGGGACTTCTACTTGACTTTGCAGTGTTGGACGATCAATTGTCCTAATGCTGAAACTAGTTAAAATCAGATTCCTACCTTCCTTGCATATGCTAAGTAGTACTTTATTTCTGATTTGATCTCACTGATATTAATGAGATTATTTTGTCAAACCAGCAGTATTGTGTGTTAGCAAAATGTACTAGTCATTCAAACCAGTACAAAAATATATGTGTATATAGCTATAATTCACTCGCAGTGAAAATTTAATACAGGGACATAAACATTTGGATTCTCAGCAAAAACACAGAATGTGTAAGTGAAAAAGAGGCAGAAACAACAGTTTGCAGTTCCTGATCTTTGTATTTTATAAATATTAAAGAAAACCTTTTGCATTTGATAATGTGCAACTTCAAAAGCACATGAAGTGTACAGTCTCAAAGAACACACACATGATAGGAGCAAAACTTAAATATGCTGAGGCAGAGATGTCTGTTCTTAAATTAAGGGCATCGCATTCATCCAGCAGCGAGGGCGGGATTCCCTCTGGGTAACTGGGATTGTGTGCTCCTCTGGAAACCGTGCAGGGCATCTGTTGAAGTCAGCAGGACGTTTGCCTAAACACTGAGAGCCAGTGCTGGCTTTTACAGATGAGAGTGGTTATTTTTGTCATTCTTCACTGACATGTCCTGAATCATTCATGGAAAAAGTTCTGTTGCTTCCATCCCTTGTTTCTTGCTTTGCCTTGGCTATTTCTCCCTTCCCCTTCCTCACCTTGCCTTGATGTTCTTGACCTCTCTTTTCAGTCTCTTCACAACTCCATTTTTCCCACCCAGTTCACTCCCAATATGTCATCTCATATGAATATAATTAAGGTATTGAAACGTCACCACTGGATTTCTGGACTGATGGTACCCTGAAGCTAAGAAGAATCTGAGGATGTGGACCTCTGAGTCATTCACTTGAACTGTCTTCACAGTTAGAAAGCGCTGCTGTGGTATGTTTGTGAAGGTTTCCTCGGAACTGAGTGTGCTTGAAATGTACTGTAAAAGTGAGAGATCTTAGACACTGTAGAATAAGCAAATATCTTGAAGGCCACATAAGCAGAAGTAGACTACTTCCATCTTAGAAGACGTGTGTTGAACACCTTTGGGTTAGGGTTGCCAACATTTCAGACGGTTTCTTTAAGGTTGATGATCATGAAAAGCCAGGATCATCTGTGGATCAGTAGTTCTGTGCTTAGCTTGCAGAGGCAAATGCCAGTTTTGTAAATACATCTGAGCTACAACATAAGATACAGGTCTGGAACTGGATTGTACCAGAAAGTAGTGCTCTGTGGTGGGGCTTTGGTGCACGATTGTTGCAAAGGCAAGGTTTGATGCAAACTCCCCTAAAGTTCAGGGTTATTTGCTGCTTTCTCTTCTTTCTGAGACCTTCAAATTGCTATGGGGTTGCACAGTGATTGGAAAGGATAAAGGTAGGCTGCTTTTACTAAAGATCTGTCAGTCATGTTGACCCTGTAGGCACAGCCTGCAGAGATCCATGAGCTCTCTTTCCTGTCCTAAGGTATAAAAATAGGGAAAATTAAAGTTACTTTGTGTGATTACTTTATGTGCTTTTGGCTGTGGCAATCTAAGAAGCCTTTTTGTGTGAGCACTTGGTGTATCAAAGTACAGTGTGCCAATCTCACCCTCTTTCCCACGCTTCTGCTGTGCTGTGATATTGTCCCTGGGTGAGCCAGTGGTAGTGGGAAGCCAGACAGATGTGCTGCACATAAGGAATTCAGAGGCTGTAGTTACCCTGGCAACAAGCGGAAGCAGATAAAACTACTTGTGTGCTCACGGTGTGAGTTTTTGCACTCTGGTCTAAATGCTGCAGATAGTGGAACCGGATGCTCTGCATCTCATTCTGTACTTCTAAATTAAAGTATTTTCTGGTATTTGTGGTTTTGTGTCTTCTTTTACCCCAAATCCTCTACTGAAAGACAAAGCCTGTCCTGTCCTGTCAGTAATAAAGATCCTCATTTTCTCTACTGCTTTAGAAATGTGTTGTGTTACTTGCTTACTTAGCTTGCTCCGTCTTCCTCTAGCATCTACTTTACTAAAGGGCAGGTGTTTCTCTAAGGAAGAGCAGAGGTGAGGTGACTGTCTATACCACCCTTTAACTGGTATTAAGACACCCACCATTTGTCTTTTTTTTTTTTTTTTTTACCTCTGAAGATTTAGAAAGGGGAGTGGTAAATAAAGAATATTTGTAAAATATGGGACAAGAATGAAGAGATTTGTTCACACTCGGCAGCTCATAGTGCATGAAATATCACATTATTCCTTCTGTTCTCCATCTTTGCTATAAGCTTGGTGACATGCTCACAGTGCCAGAAGAGGCACAGAGAGGTACAGAAGAGGTACAGAGAGCAACAGTTGGTCCCATGTGCTGGTGCACCATGTTATTGGCATTTCCAGCAGGTCCCATGGCCTGTAGCCTTCTGGAGTTGTTCTTTGCTGGGTTTACTGAAGCAACACTTCACAGAGTTCAGTGTTGGATAAGTGGGTTTAGCTTTTTTTTTTCTCCCCCTTTTAATTTCTTTATTGCATTACATTTGGCAAGATAACATTTTGTTCTTTCTCATCTGTACAATGTGCTGGAATGAAGGAACTGTATCTCTGTTAAACTACAGTGCCTGAAATAGCTATAACATAAAGGAATTTGACGAAGGCTGGCAAATGCTTTTACAGCTTCATTGTGAAGATATAAAGAAAATGAATGAGGAATTTGACAAATAAATGCACCAAAATTGTCGGGCAAATTGTATTATATGAGACCTCATATATAAAGTACTGTTCTGACCTGTTAGTCAAAATACACTATTAACTAAAGTCCATCAGGGAACAATTTTCCAATGGCTAAATAGACAATAGATGCACATACAAGGTTTTCTGACCTGATAACCACTGACCTGAGAGCTTAAGAGACTGCCAGAAATGGTATAGATCTTCCTTATTCTTACTCAAAAGCAATTTCCATGCTGGAAGAGGACTTGGGTTGCAGAGATGGGGTGCTTGCCTTATGGAAATGCCTTTATAAATCTGGACATGTCACTGTGATGCCTCATGTTCTTGGTCACCTTTCATACTGACATCTCTTCTTTGGGGACAAAGAGGAGTAGAGATATACAGGGGCAAGCAGCACAGAGGGCTTCCACAGCCTGGATGCTAACATGCCTTGAGAACCCTCAGGCTGAGGTGAATATTTGGGAATAGATTCTTTTCAAACTGGACCTTTTGTAGGAAAGAAATCTTTGTCATTCCCAACTGACTTATTGAGAAGAAATATTATTAGAAATACAAATGGTTCCCAAGAGGACTTGAAATTTTCTTTTGGCCTGATATAAGTTGGATGTGACTCTTCATGCCTGAGTGGCTTTTAATTGCTAACAGGGCATTCTGATGAGGAGGGACATTAGTCTGTTATTTTATCCTCTCCTTGACATTAAATAATTAACAGTTTCAGAATTATTTTGATGAAAACATGTCACTTATATTCCATATGTTGATAAAAGATGGTGTCAAATTAGTTGTCCATTTCCTTGAACATGTGCCCTAACATGCGGGATAAGAATACCTTGTGATGTGTGGAAAGCCAGCTTACCACTTGGAATTGACTGTGTTGACTCTGGCTTTGTTGTTGAACCAAGAACATTGATGTTATTTTAATTATCACAATAATAATTTGTGATCAAGAAAGGGAATAAGCTATCAGTGGGGTCGAGTAGGCTTCCGTAACAGTCTGCTCTGTACCTCAAATGCTCCAATAGTTTGACCTGGCTGATGTAGCATGTGTACAAATAGCTCATTTGCAGAAAGCTGCAGTGTGGGATGCTCTGGAGTGCACTGGAAAAGAGGATTAGGTTTAAAGTGATTTGGAGAAATGCTGGTGAAAGTGCAGAATACAGTTATGCAGAATCAGCTGCACAAATGCAAGATGTGGAGCATCTGGCTTGATAGCTTTTCCTTGGTGGGTGGCTACCCCTTGGAAAAGCTGAATATGAACAAACATCACTCTGCTGCGGCTGGGTGTGTCATTATTGATATTACTTTTTTTCTCTGCCTACCACAGGTAAGTCTGGACCTGTTCCCCCCATTGGGGCACTTCCAATAAAAGAGTATGGTCCACTTTAAGGGTCTAAAAGAAAGAAACAAGAAAAGCTGAAAATTCTGACGGTCTTGTAAAGACAGCAGTTGTCTGAAGTAAAGAGAAAAGAAGTCTGAGGAGAAAAATTTGACATAGATAGAAGGCATGTCTTTGAAGGACAGGACCTTGTGCTGGAACAGAAGAAAGGACAAGATGGTTTAGATGTCAGCAAAAACATAGGATTGCTGTAGGAGAGATGTTCCCTCTTAAGGTGTCTGTAAGAAATGTCACAGTTAAGAAGTGAGCTTGACTTGGCCAATGGGGTGAATGATGAACTCTTAAAATTTTCTTCAATCTTATGTTTCTGTGGTCATACAGGTTTTCATGTAACTGAGATTGTACCCTACCATCTCCTGTGTGCAGTAGAAATGAAATTTTCTACTAAGACTATAGTTTAAGAATCTTATTCTCACCTTGCATGAGAGAGTGTGTTGTGAGAATGCAATACTCTTGAGTTTTTTGGTATTAATTTTTGCAAGTTGTGAAATGAAATATCTTACATGTTTGGAATATGCAATATATTTCATTTATACATATAACCCAAAATTCTCTTGATAACGACACTCACATTAAATACACAGTCATTTAAAAATGTGTAATAAATCCAGCTTTGAGTTTTCTGGGGTGCTTAATGAAGGAGCAAAATACATATTCACATTTAACTAAAGTTAGGGTTATGTCAGGTTGTAAGTCAAGGTTCACGATTTACTCCTGTGCTCTTCCCCAAATTCTGGACTAATCTCAAAATGATGTGTCTGGAAACATCAGCAGCATATGCTTTCTGCAGGAATTTTAAAGTGAATGTGCTTAAAGTCACAATTGTTTTATGTCGTATAGCAAAGAGGAAGGTTGTATCTAAGCAAATGTCTTCTGTATTCTGGAAATAAGATGTTTTCTTTTTTTTTTTTTTTAAGTTTACTGGTGGACAGCTTAAAGCATGGTATCTTTTCCTGTATATAAACAAGCTGAACTTGAGTATAATATCCCTTTCAAATGTTAAGGGAGATGTTGACAGTATTCACAGGCTGTGACTGGCATGCCCATGGTCTTCTTGTTCAAAACACCCTATAGAACATAGGGCAACAGAATCCTCTTATTAGAGGAGATAAAGTAAAACTAAGCATGTAATGTATTTACTATACTTACTTGTAGGAGGAAAACTGTGATCTACATAATTTTTTTCTCCCAGTAAAATTAGGTGTCAGGCCAATAAAGGCAGCTTCCTTCCATTCATTCACAAACAGTACCAAATCTCATCAGTAAGTTCTGGATAGGAGTTACCACTTCCAGCAGGACAGAAAATTTGTGCCTTAAAGAGCATCATTTATCAGAATACCATAGTCATGTTTCAAACCCCGTGGGCTGTGCACTCACGGGAAAGTAACTTCAAAGTGATCATAAAATCTTGGAGAGAAAATATTGCATTTATCATACTGAAGCTACCTCTAAAACTGCAGGGAGTGTGGTCCATTCTTCATATGAACTAGCTTAAGGTAGAGCAAGCTGTTTTTCATCTCAGTTGTGACTCAGAAACGGTCCTTATTTTCATTTACAAACAACAACAAAAAAAGTCATGTTGTTGAATCAAAGACTAGAAAAGGCAGGATTTTTTTGTTTGTTTGTTTTTTTGTAGAGCTATTTACAGTGGCACAGCAGCCTCAATGCCTCTGGTGTAAACCTCTGCGGTGCTTGTGCAAAGAGGTAGAAGCAAAAGGATGCTGACAGAGAACTTGCACTACTTAAGATCTTTTATGTTCTCAGCAATCATGTGCTGCTTATTTCTCTGAAGGCAAACAAACCATGTCATTCACAAGTTTCCATCACTTTTCAATCTGCTGATAGGTATTATATTTGATAAACTAAATATAAGACACTATTGAATTTATTCTTCTTCTGATTACTTTTAAAGTAATAAATATTTGTGAGAGGTGAGCAGTGTCACTAAATTCAATAGGGAAAAATTTGGAGATCAGTTTATGCTTGAAGAAGGCCTTCTGAACCCATTACAACTTGAGCGCTTTTGGATGTTATCTTCAGGATTCATCTTTCTAAAATGCCTTTTGGTTTATTATGTACTGTATTACAATTAAACCAGATGTAAGTTGGTGACTCTACTGGCAATTACGAGACCA
>JAAGNO010014753.1:11641-28762 GCA_033439905.1 Ceryle rudis
AAATGCAGGTCTCCCAGCTACCCCTCTTGAAGGTCTTTTAATAAATAAATAAATAAATAAATAAATGGCATTTCTATGCTCTGTTGTGTCCAGGATATATTTCAGTTTGTTTTTCCTTCCATCAGACAGTGAATTAAAGCAGAGAAATGTCAATCAAGTGATTTTCCTTCTCTTACGTCTTCCTGTTTTAAATTTGCAAATTCAAGATGGTGACAAAAATGTGAGCAAGGCTGCGATACACTGACCTTTCTGTACAAAACACTCAAGATAGACTAATTTAGTTACCTAGGTATTTTCTTAGTGTCCCTGGTGTAGAAGGATTAGATAGAAAATGAGAAGGGAATAGAAAGGCAGGAACCCTAACCAGTCCATCCTATTTCTTTTTAAAAGCCGCTCAGCTGTTGCACATACATAAAACAGCACTGGAAAACAGGACAGAAACAGTTCTTGTTATCAGAGGTGCTTATAAAATTATGCCACAAAAATACTCCAGTCTCTGAATGGCAGGAACATCTTTACTGTCCATTGCTGTCATTTACTGCTCACACCATCCCATTAAGAACACTTATTTTATTTTATTGTCCAAAATACTCTACAGTTTTGTGTGCACCGTCTACTGAAAGCACCCAGTGACAAAATGTAGCCTGGCAGGCATCTTCCTGTGCTGTGATGGAGGCTGGAGAAATATCACTTCTAAATGTAGATCCTGTGGAATATTGCTATACAGAATGCATAAAATTTCTGATTAATTGACTTCTACTACCCATGTGTATCCATCCATGCAGCAATTCTTACAGTGTTATACTATATTAATTTTCCTCCTTGTAAAACAAAGCTGACAAGGTGTTCGGCTTTTTCTTTTTTCTTTTTTTCTTTTAATAAAGAAAGAATAGATACAGTTAATTTTAAAGATTATTTTACTTAATTTGCAACACCTTTTATCTGATGATTTCAGAATGACTCATTCAGATTTCGGGCTATTCTCAAACTACCTTCCGTTTTTTTCTTCCCCTCTCAAATCTGTATTTGCTTTCATGAAGAATAAGGAAACCTTCAGAAATTCTGATGGACAGGAAAAATGGTGGATGTGCATCAGATCATGCTGGTCATGAGATCTATGTTATCAAGACCTGTTTTACTTCCTTGCTAAGAAAATCTTCCTGTACAGAGGTTAATACCAGTAGATAATATAAAACTCTCTGCAACCCCAGAACTTCCATGGGTATTATTTTCCTTTTCATTTTATTGAATGTCCTACAGCTACTCTCTATTGTACAGTCTACAGCTCAGCAGGCAGAAAAAAAATGAAAAGCAACAGCTAGTAGTTTTTGCCTTTGAATAGAGGGAAAGGTGATGGTACTTTATGTAGAAAGGTGGCCCATCACTCGTGTCTTATGAACATGCATAAATAATATATAATACCTAGAAAGAGCAGTCCTTAAAAGGCCACTAACTGACAACTGATTGTCTTACCTGAAAAGGTGACCTGAAGCTTTTGGGAGGCTTAGATGTAAACCAGATTTGCATAGCTTGCTCCCAGGTATGAGGAGATCTTCATGTCTCCCCTTCCTCTAGATTCATTCTGGATTGCTGGTTTCCATCAGGGTTGCTTTATGACACTTTTATTGTATGTGATCTTAAAATGAGTATAATTAATTCTCTTGCTCCTGCATGAACATTAATTTATCGTCTCAAAGCATGTATTTATCAGAGAAAGGAGCAAACTATAAGGCCTTGTAACACAAGAAGTGCCACTGCTACCACACTACCACTCACTCTTACATCATGGCAGCATCATGATTTGCTATTGTAAGTGAAAATAAGATGTACTGGTTTTAGGCAGCTACAGGAATGAAAGTTATTTGGCAGCTGTTTGAATTACAAAAGCAGAAAAAAAACCAGAAAAAAACCCCAAGAGAGTCGGGACTGAAGTCATAAAAATGGGAGGTTTTTATGCTTTTAATGAAGTTATGTAATCTTGCAAAACCTAGTGATTTGTTTCTTTCAAATAAGAAGATATCTGTGGTTTGGGGTATGTCTTGTTGATAAATTGATGTATGAACGAGATTGTCCTTCACTGGAATTTCATAAATTGTGAATTTCTCTTATTGTCTGGGAAAAGCACTTCAGACTGATTTAGGCTTAGAGGTGGACTTAGCAGTGCTAGTTTACAGTTGGGCTCCAACCTAAATGATTCTGTGATTCTATGGGTTAGGAGCATTCTCTTTATCTTCTGCCCTTGCTGCAAAGCTTTTAATGCATCCACACAACAGTGAGATAAGATTTTCTCAAAGGGAAATTGACTTTCCAAAATGAACTTGCTGCAGAAATCTGAGCTGTAAGAGACCCGAGGAGATTGCAGCTGCTGTGTGTTATTGAAAATCAGCAGAAACAGGTCAGGAGGCAGTTACACTGCAAAATATGTTGGAGCTTATTCACATATATTCAGAAAATTTCTCTCCATGTTTTTTCTTTTGATTAAAATTCTACAGTCTTTTTTATGATCTTTTGAAAAGAAAGATGTGAAAAAGCTAGTCTGTTCCTTGCATATAGGTATCTCTCACACAGAGGATTTAAAAAAATCTGTGTTTTGCAATGAGGCTTTTTTTATGGACTTCGTATTTTACTGGTCCTGTGAGTGAAGTGTATCTTAATGGAATTTAAGTTCTAAACTACAAGCCTAATAGAAATCTACTTCAAATCAAAGCTGTGGTTTCTGCTGTCATACTATCAATCTGTATTATTAAGTGATTGATATGACTGCAGATACAAATGTTCTGGTAATTAATTATGCTACAAACACTTTATTTTGATACAATAAGCTCAGTTTATCCATGCCTGAAACCATTTCCAGGAACTTTTCTACAACACCATAGACTGCAGTAATTAATCCATGACTCCCCAGACTGTACACATTTCCTTACAGATCTGCTTTATAGCACCAGATTTTACCATGGTGCCTCCTTGGAGAGGAGATCTCAGCAGCACTTCTATCCTATCCAGAGACAAGAAGAATGAAACCAGCTTCCCCAGAACCTTCCACCAATTACCATCTGCTGGGTCAGGTCCCTGAACTGACTGCTGCATTGGTCTCTGGTGACATTGGGTGGCCAATGTGTGTGTGTAGATGGGACACAGCACCTATGGGAGCCCTGCACTGTTTCAGAGCACCAAACTGAAGCCAACCAGGATAACCTGCAACATCTTAAACTGCACTGGGCACCAACGTGCAGCAGGGTTCAACCAAATCCCCTCTTTATTGTCAGTTTATTTTGTGATTGTGTATGTTAACACGCACTGGCTGCCTTTCACCCCCAACAGTCCTTGCTGGTGCTGTCTTCAGGAGTGGTTGGAGTCAGGAGTATTGTTTTGTTAACCAGTGTCACATTTCTATTAAGATGTCGTTTGAAAACAGACAAACAAAACACCCTTCAAAATCCATAAAACAAGAAAAGGGAAGAGTTTATTTCCACTTGGATAGAAGCGACTTTGTCTGAATTGTGTTCGTGGCATTAGGAGTTGCTTCTACTGTAGCTACTGTTCTTTATCCCCAAATTAAAAAAGACTTCTGTGAAACAAAAGCACAGGGTTGCTTTTTACATATTGAAAGGCAGGACTCCACTGTTATTGGTCATCCCTCTTCAATGTAGAGTTATGAGCATGTTGACCACTTAGTAATATTCAGGAGATATTGTCAGGAATGACATCCTTTGAGCTGTGATAGATGCTGCACATTTCTATGTCTGTGTTTGAAATTAATCCCTGCAATGTGAAACTGGGAAGCCTCATTGCCAGAGCAGGTAGCATACTGGATAATCCAGGAGGGAGGAATAAATTTTATATCACAGTTGTGTTTAATTTACCCTGGAAGAAGAAGCACATGCCCTTGGAGTGCTGTTGGTATCCTCAGGCTGAAAATGACCATATTCCCTAATTTTTGCTGGTCTCCTACCTTACAGCGTTGCCTAAATACAACCTCCTGCAGCAGCAGCGGTAGTGGTGTCAGCCAGAGGGCTTGGTCAAGCTTGCTGTGCTTGTCCTACATCCTCAAAGGTCCACAAGCACTCTTCTCACTCCATTCCTACTGCTTTTGTGCCTGTTGCTATGTGATGCGACCATAAATTTTTATTGGCTGGGGGGACCTGGTTCATAAACTTGGGAAATTAGGATGATTTGGCACTGCCAAAATCTAGAAGTGATATTTTAAATTTATTTCGTAATCATAGCTCTCTTATCCTTCTTGACTACTTCTAGAGGCAGAATTAGCATAGTTATAGGTGCTAGTATTAAGAAAAAAATCATGATACCACTTGTTTGCTATGAGATATAGAACAAAAAATTCCAACCAGGATCCAGTGCCAAAATAACACGTTACATCTCAGATTTCTGCAGCCACAGAATCCAGGATCATGCTCCCATATCATCTGCTTATTTTATTTCCTTGGAAATTACCTTAGAAATTATAGACTAACTTTTGCATCTACCATGGACTCACTCTGATATTTCAAGAGATAGTTTTATTTCTTTTTATTGTTAACACAGGATTGGTGTTACTGCATCCAAGGATACTTGACCACTTTCTTAACACATGATCTGAAATATCCAGTGTTTCATATAAAAATATCGGCAGGCTTTACGTGGGACATTTCTGTACAGACGTGGGAATAATTCCTTCACAGTGTTTTAGTGCAGGCAGAGGCTGTTTCTGTGTTAGTGTTGTTTAAATAACAAAACAAGTTTCACGTACGTATTGTTTGCACAGAGTATCGAGTCCTTGAAGACTTTTATCCTTTCACTGCAGAATTTCTCACTCCATAAAATCCTGTCAGTCTGATTGAAAATGTAGACTTCTACCCATAATAAAATGTTGTTTCTTCAGTTTAATTGAGAAACTATTGCCTTGTGATCTTCAAGTTCCTAGTCCTAATCCCACTGAAGAAAACCAAGTACTTTTAGAATTTTACAGTGAACACCTAACAGTTGCAACACTGCCTTTGATCTATAAGTGGCAGTGTTTATTTGTTGGAGCTGGTAAATTCTGTAGCAGGAATGTCTGATGTTTGTGAAGTCCTGTGTGTCACATCGCTTCATCTCTGACTATGCTGTATGTAAATCAGCTGCAGCTTCAAGCCAGCGAGAAACACAATTTGCAGAATAATTGCTGACATTTTGCAGTGATTCCATTTTTACGTTACACCTTAGCATGCATTTGAGGGAGAAGTTTTCACAAACAAAAATCCCACAAATATTCTGTAATCACGCCAGTGATTTAGTGTATTTTTGTCACTCTCTCTGTTTAGAAATGCCTTTCCATCGATTTATTATTCATTCGGTCAGTGACTGTGTAGTGAGTGGAGTACATTGTTGTAGTTCCATTGCACATGTGGTGTGACCTACCTATATCCTACAGTAGAGGATATATCCTACATATCCTGAGCTATGGTATCTGGATCTAACCCTCCCAAGTCTTACAGAAGGATTTGGAATTTGAACTGAAATCCCTTCTTTAGCTGCTGTCTCACCAAGTGTTTACTGATCATAACTTCAGCTCAAGTTATTACGCAGGGTTTCTACTTAATTTGGATTACATCTGCATGCAGATGATCTCAGAGGTGGTGATCCTTTTCACCTCATCTGGCTGGGTTGTCAAGAGTCTTAGGTGACAGCTGCCAAGTGCTCTTCCATTGTCTAGCACTTGTATTTTTTCATCATGTTGCTTTGCCACCCTACCTGGGCACCTGAAAGCTGTGTTAGAGACTCCACAGTCATTCTGTGCTGAAAGAATATTGTCAAGCGCTCCAAATAAAATCTCCAAGACTGGTACTTCTACAGACTTCTGGAAAATGAGTGTGAGATTGTACATATATTACGTGCTCAGATATTTCACTCCCTAGAGAATCTGAAGGTCATTTTCTTGGAGAATTGTTGATCCCTGTAGAGTCCCACAGAGTATGCCTTCATCATAATCACCATCCTGTTGGATGTCTGCCTCTGAAGTGTATTCCCTATACCTGTGTTCACCATAAACTGAAAAAGGACCATTATATATTATGTTTTAAAAGTATTTTTATACTAAATGTCATTAATGTCAGTGTCTCTGCTTTGTAGTCAACTCTTGCAGCCTTCATGAGCTGCATGTTGGATACCAGTGAGACCTTTCTGGAAGAACAGAACTCTGCTTTCTGATTTAGCAGTTCATAGTATGTTTCAGCTATGACATTCAGAGCTAGGAAGGGCATTATGTTTGAAGACTGAGAGCTGCCCTTCTTGAACCGCAATGGGTATGCTAAATTTGCTGCTTGAGAGGTTATTTTCAGAAATGTACAAGAAACACAACCATCAACTAAACTGCCCGAGTGAGGAAAAAATGCATGCCGATAGGCTCTAGGATATCATCCTGGATATTAAATCTTTTAAGGGTTATACTGTTAATTTTTCTCAAAAAATACACGTGCACTCTAGTCCAAAGACAACCTTCACTGTTTCTTTTCCTTAGTTCAGCCTCAGCAAGGGATTTAATGTCTGTGTTGCTTCCTAAAACTGCATAGTGTAGTTGGATGTCCTTACTTGATAGTATCTTGCTCAGTCACAATATTGTCACAATATTATCTTTCTGATAATACACATTTATCTGATATAGATTTGATATGTGCGTGTATGTATATGCAGAAAATATCAGGTGAAGTCTGTAGCAAACTGTTCCCTGATATCAGAGATGTTGATCACAGAAATATAGTAAGATTCCTGCATCAAATGGTTGGCATCTGAGATTTGCCAGGTTTGTTTGGTACAACACAGTATTTTCAGAGAGTTCTGCATGCAGAAGGTTCTTCTCTGAAATCTTTCAAGCATATCCTGTTTATCACTGAGATAACAGCATAAACTAATTACAGTGCTCAGTTCTCAGACACTTAATGGCATTGAACGTTCCTCACTACAACCCTGACAGATGAGAATTGACAGATCAATACAGGTCTTCAGCTCCTTGCCCTGAGGGATTTTTGACATTTGTGGCAACGTTGCTCAGACACAACAACTCAAACCCTTGGCTAGTGTTTCATTATGGGCATTCTCAAATGATCTCTGTACTACACATGTAAGAAGATGGTGATGGAGAGGTACTTGATCTTGTAAGTACATGTAGGAAAAATAAGGTATGGACCAGCGTTCTGGACGGCGATGTTTGGTATCAGAAATCAGTTATTCGACTGAGTGTTGCTTGTCCATTTAATGCTACACGCTTGTGTATGTAAGATTATAGGTCCAGCTGCCTCCCACAGTATTTTCACACCCTAAAACCAGCTCAACAATGGAGTTTCTGAAATATTTTCATGTTATAATCCTAGTGTTAATTGCTCAAAAATCAGTGCTGTGTTAGAGTGGAAAAGTGGCTTTCAAAACTCTCTTCTTTCCTGTCAGCCACCTTGACCCTAACTTTCCCTTGTTTCTGCCTGTGGTTTGTGTGGGGTACCTCAGGGTTTACTCAAAATACCTGTAGTTTTAAAGGAACATGGATTATTTGAGGTGCAAACTTTAAATCTGCAGTATTCTAAAGGTGTTAGTTTTGTTACAATACATAAAGGGAAAATTACCATACAGAACAGGAAAACAGTTCCCTGCTCACACTAAATGTGTAATTATGCAGCTGTTGTCACTCAGTAAGTCATGCTTCGAGCTTAGGACAAGCAGCAGTTTTATATAAAGAGTGAAAAGTGGAATGTGATGTAGTATTCATGTAATGTATCATGCGTTACACTCATTAATATGGTATAATATGAATGGTATATAGCACTTACCTATGATATATATTTTTGAAATAAGGCAAAATGTAAGCACCTTAGAAGGAAGTTACTAAATTTTGTATGCAAAATCCAAGAACAAAGTATTTGTGCTATGTGTGCTGTTCAACTGCAGAGGGCTGCAGAGTCGACCTTGAGGTAGAAATCTCTTTTACATAAATGTTCCTCCTCCTCCTTCTCCTTCTCCTCCTCTTGTCCCTCACACCTGAATGCAATTATCATTTAAACCCTTGCCTGTGTTTGTGTCATGAACATGAACTTCTCTAAAACTCTTCGTTTCAGAAGATGGTATATGTGCCTTGATAATAGGTAGTGTAAATGGGTGTAAAGTGGAGCCTTGATTTAGAAATGTTCTGGTTTTGTTGGAAAGAGTAGGTTTAGGATTATAATCTGGTTTTGTAAGTTTTCAGATGACTGTTCCAGTAAATACGTCTCTCATAGTTTTAAATGTTTAACTTCCCTAAATGTATACTTTCCCTTCAGGTACTACTACCAAATCTCCCTGGTGTCCTTCTGAATGACTGAAAGGCTCTCATACTTTGTTTTGTATTTATACAGTTGTTCCAATGTAAATGTTGAAAAATATGTCTGTCCTAGAAGCCAGAAAGTGCATTTGTTTTCTGTACAGGATACAGCACACGATTGCACTCATTTTTAACTTGGAGATCCCCTGCTAAGGTACAGTATAAGCAGGGTATTTTTAACTTCACCACTTTACCTCTTATTCTTCTTTAGTATACACTTCCACCTTTGGTAATTTACATAAACATACATAGTCTATGAATAATGCATGACTTATTTTAAGTGCAGGGCTTCCAGCTCCCACAGTGCAGCAGTGTATACAACAATTTGATTGGTTCTGCTCTGTTTTCATTACTGGCAATTTCTGGGAACACAAAAGAGGTTGAAAAGGCTGACAGGAAGGGACAATATTTATTTTGTGAGAAATATCTGTAGCCTTTTCAAGGCAATTGTATTGAAGAGTTTTGCCTGTGATTGTTGATCCTTGATTTTTACTTTATTTATTTTTTTTCCCTCTGAGAAGAATGCATTAAAAGGGCTGGGATTGCTCTTTTGCAGATTCAGTCAAATCTATGTGTTGGGGTTTTGGTTTTTTTTTCAGAGTCTACTGCTGGATTTTTTTCCTTGTTTGCATAAGTTTGAGCTGAGCTATAAATAAGTAAAGGACCATCAGATTTCTTAAGATTTCTCAATTAAAGTAACGTGGCAATGCTGAGGAGCATTTAGAGAAATTGAAATATCTTGACATACAGAAGTTAAAATGTAGAGGTTTGTTTTTTTTTTTTTTAAGAGAATTAAGTGGCTTCTGAAATATACATTCATCCTTTTCATCTGGGTCAGCTGATGCTGTTACAGCATACAGGTTATCCTTATCTTAAACAGTCACATGTATTTTTACTAGGGGAAAAGACATGGTGTTAATTAACCAAGATGCACTAAGGTTTTACTTTTATTTTAGCAGCATCTTAGTAACGTCACTACATCTATGCAGAAAGAAAATAGATATTTTTTCTCTTTCTTTTCCCCTCAAAGAAATAAGGTTTATTAAAAAGGTTGGGGGCCTGATGCTGCTGCTGATTATGATTTGACCAGGAGTTTTTCAAGTTCTTCAAGCATGTTCATGAAAGTAGTGTTTTTCCTGAAATAAAATGAATGTCAGGGTGCCAGCCTGATTGTGTACCTGCCATCATGTTTCAGTTTCATCCAGATACACTAATAAAGGTTTGGCTTAGAAATTTTTGTATCTGTAAATTACCTGAAAGAAACTTTTCTAATTTATTTCAGTATTGTGGGGAAGTATTGAAGGTTACTATAGCAAAGAGTTTCACAAGGTGTTTCAGTGGTGCTGTAGGTGATTAGGCTATGTAAAAGTTCTCACAGTTAGCTTTGATTAATAATTTTAATAGCTGAGGATACTGTCATTTCACCATCTGCTGCTTGTATTAATCATTCTCTAAACTAATTGGTTTTAGCTGCTAATAGTACATTACATCTAAGCAACCAAAACACAATGCTGAAATATCCTTTCTTCCTCTTTTTAATGACAACAGATGAACTTTGTCAAGCAATTAGTATTTCAAGTCCATGACAGCTTGTTTCTGATAGGTTACCTGAACAAAACTATTTTTCTTACTCCTGACCTGACCGAGACAAATAAATGAATGAACATGTAAATAGAAACAGTTCTAACGACTGTTGCAAATTGCAGAGCCTGCCCTTCCACAGGTCCTTAGGGTGCAGAGGAGAAAGGTGTGACCATGGCTGTTTTCCACCTGCACAAAACCCAGTGTGTGAAGGGCAGTGACCTCCACTCACAAAGGCAGCTAGTGGGAGCTACCTGGTCTCTGAGGACTGCCAGTCTGCAAGACAAGTGCTGGCTTAAACAAGTATGCTCTTTGGTTTTGTTCCTGTCTTTTCCTATTTTGAAAACCAACATCAAAAAGTTGCTAAAAATCACTTGAAAATATTTTAAAAGAAGTGTTTATTTCTCTGCAAAATCCTCGTGGAGAATTTTGTTTTGATTGTGATAACATTAGTTCTGTCATAAACACATACACAAACGTCCATAAAAACTGTTTACCCAGCTGCTAAAATGTAAAGCACCTTTCATGCTGCTAATCACCACCGGAGAGAAGCTCTTTTCCAGAGACATGCAAAAGTTTGGACAGAAATCCCAAGCCAATGGAACTGCCAGATTGCACAGTTTGTTACAGACAAAAAAAAAAAATCAGATCATTTTCTCTTATATTTACAAACTCAGGCTCTCTTTTTAGTGAACCTTGCAATAAGTCAACTTTTGATGAGCTTTTTTGTTATTAAACTTGGTGGAAAGATAGAAAGTTATGGGGTTTTTGTTTGTTTGTTGTGGTGTTTTGTTTTGTTTTGTTTTTCCCTGCCTGAGGAGCAAGGGAAGGAAATTCCTATTGTTTGAATAATTCTAAACAAACAAACAAAAAATTAAAAGAAGAAAATCTAGTTTGGTTCACTTAGCTCTGATCTTCCCACAACTACTCTAAGTTTAATACAGTAGTATCCTAATCAAGATGTCCTAGCAGATGGCCCTTTGTCTCCATTAAGAAGAATACTTGATTAACTGAAGACGTTACATGAATAATAATTTCTCTGGGAAAATACAGCACCCGTCAAACTACTGAGAGACTCTCAAGCCAGTTCCTCAGCAGGTGCAAGTCAGAAGGGCTCTGCTGGAGCCTCTCTCTGCTGGAGAAATATCTGAACCTGCAGCCTTGCTTCCCTAAGTTGGAAACCAACATATCCAACTACAAACACAACTCCAGTTGTGCCAAAAGGCACTTGGGCACCTGGATCCTACTTACACAGTGAACTGCAGGTGACTGGCCAAATCACTTGCCAAATCAGTGATATCAAGGATGACGAAATCAGGCTATCCGGGTTGGCTGTGATATACCTTCCATGGTAATGGACAATGTGCAGCTCAGCTGAAACAAACTCCTGAGGTGCAGGAATGAATGCTGCACTTGCTGTGCACTGAAGAAGACTAGGTTGTGGATGGAAATGCTCATCAAGAATTTGGAAAGTATGGAGGCAAGTATGGAGTCACACAGATGCCACTGTGTTGTTAGGTCATGCCCCTGGTGTAGGAAAGCAGTTGTCTTTATTTTGCAGTGACTTCTGAGAACAGTAACTTAAACTTATGCTTTTAGCATAAAAAATGTATGGTAAACAATCTCAACAAGACAGTTTTCCTTTAAAAACACCTTTCCTGGATTATATTCAGGAACTGTAGTGTGCAAAACACTCTCTAATCCTAATGACTTAAGAAGTGCTCAGCATCCTGCCATCCTGCTCAGTTTATTGCCATCAGAAGTGGGTCATAACATCACCCTCATCACAGCTACCTTTTGTAGACCTGATACTGATCTATCGTGCCTCAGCTCCATCCTGTGAAGACACAATCAATCATGAAACAGAAAAATGAAACCATCTCATTTTGATGTTGAGTACGTCCCCTTTTTCTATACTTAGAAGGATTCTGATTCTTGTGGTCCTTTCCTTTCTGAGTAGACTATTCAGTGACTGTTGTTTCAGCAGCTGTGTAATTATTTCCATTGTTGGCATATTGCACTGGTGTCAAAGTGGTTTTGTAACATTAACAGTAGTGCCAGGGCTGTGGGCTGTTGGGTCTGGAGCAGATCTGAATGCTGAACTGCTCTGTGTAGTGTCTTGTTGGGATGCAGGACAGTGGACCATGGTGGAAGCAGCTTCTGTGCAGAAGAACAAGATACATCCAAGCTTGCAGAGGCTGGGTAAACTCGTGCTGTTGCAAAACCTTCCACTTAGAAAGTTCTTTTCATGGCACTGGTCCCAGTCCTGCTCAGTAAAACTCTGTTATTGCTAACACAGAAGGAAATCTAAATCACAGAAGTCAAATGCTAAACCTTGATCTGGTTGTACTATGAATGTATGAGAAGTTCTGTGAAGTCATCAGTCAATTTTACCAGTGGTTCAGTGCTGATGTGCAGCCATTTCCATCATGGCAATTTGCCGTAAGGGACACGTGCTGTTCTTAATTTCTGAGTTTTCCTCCTATTTTTCTTGTAGATAGTTTGACTTCCTATAAGCACTAAAATTCTGAGATCAGGAGAACTTATGACATCTCTTTGACAGTGCAGGCACACATGCATGCCTTTCATGCACCTTAAATCAAGCCAAATGGTTATCTGGATAAAATTCAGTAAAGCCAGTATCCCAGAATTTCTGATCCGATGTCGTGCTTTGGACACTGTTCAACATTATCATTTTTAGTTGGGAGCTGAGCTGCTCAAGTACTACATAAAAAATTTTGAAATGCCTTTTGCAGTTCAATTTTAAAGCATCAGTGTCAGTATGAGCAGGGTTTTTAAACTGTGTTGTCTTTTTTTGGGCCTTGTCTGTTTTATGAAGGAAAATGGATAAAATCAAGGTACTGCTTGTTTGACTATAAGCAGTGACACAGTGATCACATGGAAAACACCCTGCTTCAGAGCAGTCAAAGAAGACACATCCATTGGTCAGTCCTGTTTACACAAGGAGGACTCCACTACTTGCTCTGAGCATGAAAAAGGTTACCTGACACACCTGGACAGATGTAGCTTCTTTCTTCTGCTATGAAAAAATTGCTTTGCCACTGAGGTCAGCATCATGTTGTAAATCTTAATGAAAGATTCTGAGATGGCTGTGTTAACCAAGCCATCTGGCCACCTTGATGCTCCTTAATCTGTCTCCCTGCCTTTTTCTGCTTGTACTTTTCATTTTTCAAGTAAGTAGTACAAGAATAACACAGTTTAGTTATAGAGCAGTAGCTACTACAACCATCTTAGAATTTTCCTCTCTTGCAGCTTGAGCAGAACTGTCATCTTGATCGTTATTGTCTTTACTAGACTCCTTTCCCTACTGGAAGTGAATCAAAATCTTATTATTTGAAAATTATTCCTATCAATTCAAATTTTCTCTTCTGGGACTCAGTCCTGATGCAATCCTTGGTCAGTCAAAACTCTCACTGCAGACATTTGCCCAATTAGGAGATTTTCATGATCTTCAGGGATGGTATCACAGTAATTTTCAACATGGAGTCTGCTATCTGTTGTCCTGTGCTGTATGAAAAGGTGCATTTCTTACCTATTGGGTCAAAAAGCCTCCCACCTTTATATATTGGAGTATACTGTAGTAAGCACGCAACCTTTGTGGTTGTTTTTCGCAATGCTAGGAGACAGATTTTTAGCTGGTATGAATCTGTTTGGTGAAGCTGTCTTTAATGGAACTCTGTGGTTTTTACCTTTGCTGATTATATGTCCTTAGATTTATTGAAGAGCTACAAAGCTTTCTGCTGATTCACTGTTATATCTGGAAAGATGTGACAACCTAAAACTTACCCCTGTTACCTCTGCTGTCCTTGTCTTGCTGACCAAAACCTTAATGCATGAGGAATAATGTCTGCATCCAAGAGTCTATCCTTACAGGCCTATCCACTCAAAATCCAATCAAAATTCCCACATTAATTCAATTAATGGTCAGATGCCTCAGATTTCTGAAGTCCCATCTTTTTCTCTACCTCCTCTTTCACAGAAGATTTTAATTTTATATCATCTTGGTTAGTTGCCAATGAGACTTTAGTGGAAGAAGCTGGCATTCTTGGGGATCTTTCCTTGGGTGTGTCTTTGTGAATGAACTATGCTTTATAAATCCTTTCAGAACTCTGGTGTAAGAGACAGTATCTCTGGGTTGGTTCATCATCGCCATGTATATGCCTAGTGATGAATGATGTATTTTCAAAGAAATACTAATGACTTCCTGACAGATGCTACTAGAAAGAAGTTGTGGATGAATTCTCAAATCCCAAATAACTTTATTTTTTTATATACTTAAAGAGGTGCACACAGCATCTTGAGATGCTTTTCAAGAAAGTGGCTAAAAAACCATTGTAATCCTAGGAGGAGATCAATTACCCCAAGAAAACACTGACAAGGATGGAGGTGAAGGTGTCATAAAGATCCTCAAAATCATCAAACTGAACAAAGCAATCCCAGAACCCATATGCCCAGGAAAGTATAATTTGGATTTGCATTATGTTTCTCTTCTGGCTCTTTTTCTGAGGAGTTATCATTTAGTTCTGAAACGTAAATCCATTTGTGTCATTCAAGAAGTAAAGGTCCAACTGGGCTCCTTTCCAGCATCCACAACATGCAGGTGTAACTTTGCGGAACTGTTTATTTCACTTAGGATGTCCAAATCTTGAATGACACCTGTACTTCAGATTCCTGTCTATCATCATATCTGTATAGTCAAATAAATGCAGGGATTTCATTATCCTCATAGACAAGCCAGAGGGATGAGTGTGTACAAAGGCTGCCTGCACTCTGTTCCAGTTTTTGAAGTGCTCCTTTAGGTCTGGTTTTGCATGGTGCTGGAGTGGGCTTGTGACAGCCTTTGGGCTACATCACAAGGAGAAGGCTTCTGTCTATTTTACTTCTTGGTGTGGGTGGGATAGGTTTGTCCCAGCCACCTCCATCTGCCTCATCTCTCCTTGTGTCAGTGTGAGGAGGTGATAAGCACTTTCCCTGATGGATCCTGACCTTGTTGGTATTAATTTGAAAATTATGTGATGTGGCAAAACAACGCTGAAAATGTAGCCAGTGCTAGTTTATTTATGCTAATTCAAGTTAAAAAAACGAAGCAAGCATGGTAAAAAAGGCACAACGTAGTGATATCCAGGAGAATATTGATCCTCAGTTCCCAAGATCTAACACTGGTTACATTGGCTGAAGCTCACCTTGATTGATTTTCATGACCGCTGAACGAGCTCTTTCCCTGCTGGCTGTGATTTGCTGCGCAAAACATGTTCTTGAACTAAATATGGTTGCCCATAAGGAGGCAATGATAAGGGAGTTCCTTTTGATTTTAATATCTGTTCATCCGCAGAAGACCATTTCCTTATAAACATGCACATTTTCCCTATTTGCCCAGGAGCTACGGCTGAGAAACTTTTGAGTTATCCACAGCATTCCCATGCTTGCTGTTGTTTTGACACATCTGATACAATTATTCACATTCTGTCTCTGCATATCTTGTAGCACACGGACACAAAGCTGTATGTGAATGTATGTCCTTTATGTCCACCTGTTAAAGCCCTGCCTACTGTGATGACTGCTGCTTCTATTCATATGATAAACGGAAAGCTGCAACTACTTCACATTATTATTTAGCCTGTTAGTTTTTGGGTGATGCCCTTATGAGCTAGAACTGCTGTGGGAAAAAGGACCCTCCTTACACACAAGCAATTGTAATCGCAGAATTTTCTTTCTTTTTTTTTTTTTTTTTCAGCTTATCTGCAGAAAAGAGAAAGATAATTTGAAACGAAGCTTTACAGTTGCTCTGGGCTACTGGAAATCTCGGGAGATAAATCTGATGATTCAGTCTCCAGCTAGAGTTTAGCAAAGAGCCTGAAGTGGGATTAAGATGTGGGAGGTTTATCACCTGCTATGTTCCTGCAGGTCGTGTCCAATGTAGTAGCACAACTTTGGATTATAAACAAGCTATGTCTCACCCTCTTAAAAAGTGCAAGGCAAAGGCTGTCATAATGAGCACCACAGTGATCCTGCCTTCTCGGGCAGATGGGTAGCACAACTTGGGAAGAACCTCTTCAAAATGTCACAATCCTCTGCTTAATGACTCTCTAATTTGTTTGCACATTCTTTAGAAACAGCTGATGTGTCCAGACTATCTTTTCCTCAGTAGAGATGAAATCCGTTGATTATTAAGGCTTTTAATAACACCATCCAAGCAGAAAGATGGAAGATTATGTGTTAAATCTAGTCTCTGTGTTGGCCTATACTGTGCTTCCCAATATTTGTATCCCATTTCCCCATGACTTCTGCAAGAATGAGAAAAGGAATATATTTTCTTTACATTTTATGTTCATGTGGCAGGTGTCCTAGACATCCAAGGTGGTCTTGGTGTTCACTGTGCAAGACCAAGGAGCTGCCCCTTCTCTGAAACCTCTCCTTGTACAGCCAAATATGTAAAACTTTCTGTTATTTACAGCTATTGCTTCCCCTTAAATATCAACAGCCTGCATGTAAATTTAGCCCCAGATTTTGAAGGTAAAGATGTTTCCCTGCCTGCCCTCAATATTAATGCCTTTTATACCTGCTTGTTTTTCTGCATCCTTTCCTCCCATCCATTTTCATCTAAATAAAGTGGAAGATCAACAAATCCAAACCATTAACCCAGCACTACCAAGTCTGCTAATAAAACAGAACCACACCTCCAAATTGTCCTCAGAATCACATCTCCAAGGCTTTGAAACCCCTGAAGCTATGGCACTCTACCAGTGCCCTGAGAAGCTCTTGACAACCCTGGAGGGGAAGAAATTTTTTCTAATATCTGGTTTAAAACTCCCCCAGTGCAACTTGAGGCTGTTTCCTCTTGTCCTATCAATTGTTCCTTGGGAGAAAAGCCAAACCCCACCATTCAGGAAGCGGCAGAGCTGTTGGAAAGCAGTGTGGCAGAAGCAGTCCTGGTGAACACCGAGTTGAGCAGGAGCCACCAGAGTGCCCTTGCCCTGGCTGCAGTGGACAAAGCCAGGCCAGCAGCTGGAGCAAGGTGACCCTTCCCCTCTGCTCGGCACAGGTGAGGCCGTGCCTGCTGTGCTGTGCCCAGCTCTGGGCTCCCGGCACGAGAGAGACATGGGCATACTGGGAGAGCCCCACAGGGCCCCTACCCCCCCACCCCCAGTGTGACCGTTGGGCTGTCAACCGCTGTGCTCTGTTGACCCAGCGCTGGC
>JAAGNO010014754.1:0-33514 GCA_033439905.1 Ceryle rudis
TTTTTTTTTTTTAGTAAATACAAATAGCACATGCCCTGAAGGCGTGAAGTCACGCCGAGTTAGCAGTAGCGGCGGCCACTGGCAACGGTGGGCGTTCGGCTGCTGGGCGCTGAGCGCGCCGGTGTCTGTCCGTCCGCTCGGCGCTGCGCACGGCCGAAACGTGCTGCCAGTGCTGAGCTGCGCGCATCTGTGCTAAAAACTGAGAGGAGGACTTCTAGTTATACCCAAATTGCCGTTTTTCAGCTTGGTTTTAACTAGATGACGATCCAGTCAACTAATTGGTTAGCGAGAATATTTTCCGCTGTTGGTTTCGGATTCGGTATATATGCTTTTCCTGCTGCTAGGTAGCTTTAGTAGTGCGCGTTTCTTATTTATTTATTTATTTAAAACGGCACTGTTACTGGTTTTGCATAGAGCGGCTCCCTAAATGGCTGTATCATCCTAAATCTAAACAAGGACGTCGTAATATTGGCTAAGAAATCAAACTGCATCCATTTCTGTGTAGGTGTAACTTTCTCCGTTAGGTAGTCCCGCTGAATTCACAACTCGGTGACAATGTAAATGTCCACCTCGTGGTTCTTACCTTAAACACTTCGTTAAGAGGAGTCCTGGGCGTGTAATGGCTACAGGCGTGCTTGAGCTCTCGGAGTGGGGTGCCACGTCCTCGACCTTGCGGAAAGTCCCCTGAAGATAAATGGGTGGGAAGGCTTGAGGACTAGTGCTGCAAGTAAAGGCAGTCGTGGTTTAAGACCAACAGACTCGGATTGCAAGTAATGTGCTCTCAGAGCTTCGTGATCCCATACACAATGAGTGTCCCACTGGCAAACTGTAAAAACCTTAGCAGCCCTGGATCAAGTCCTTCCCCAGTTTTTTATTTAATTTTTCATTGCAGGTATACTAACCGCTTTCTGAACCCACTGCGTTTTTTCTTTCATTTAACTAATTCCTCCTTGTTGGCAGTCCAGAAATTGTTGTTATGCCCAAATTACATGTGCTTTTTTTTTCCCCAGTGTGAACCATGGAATACTAAATGTGGGATTCTTTTGCTGCCTGCCTCAGGGGAGGGAGCACAAAATGGGGTATATTCCCTATGTAAGTGCCCCTGTCAGCACAGACTGTTATCTGGCTGCCCAGCAGCTTGTGTCATGTGGGGAATGCTTTCCAGTGGTGGGTTCTGACAGTGGCCGTCCTGGGGGTTTTCTCTTCCCTGCCTAGTATTTGAGAGTTGCTTGAAAGCCTCCCTAGCTAAAACTTATCTGTGTAGGAGTTACACATTTAAAGTCTGTCTTTCCCCCTGTTGATATTTCTGCAACAAACCCCTTGCTGCTGGTGGAATTTTACAGGTCAAGGTTATTGGCTTGTGAAGCTGAAATTACCCATGGTGTTTGCAAGTCTACACCTCCTCTTCGGGATGTTTCATGCCAGAGCGGTTATTAATTTCTTTAACAGGACTGCACATCCATGTTAGAAAAACGTTGCTGTTGTTGACCATGAAAGTGTAGGAAAGGTCTGTCCAAGGAGAATTTCCAGCAAGAAAAGCTCATGATGCCAGTCTGTAATGTGGGACAAGTTTCCAGGGTTCAAATACAGATGCAGATCAGCCACCTGCCAAGTTGCAGGGTAGGCAGCTCTAAGGCCCCCAGTGTCGTGTATCATGTATCACAGCTTGGCGTGGGTAAACAGCTGTGCAAAATTGATCTACCAGTTCAGATGAGGCAGAAGGAGTCCTCTGTATCTTGAGTAAGCAATGAATATTGTTTGTTTGCACCAGACTGCATAGTGCCTGTGAGCTTGGCCAGTCTCAGCTAGGCTTTGGAACATCATCAGTGTTGGGAAGGAAACGGGGCGGTCCCGCAGCTCCAAGACCAGCCAGCTACCTGTGGTGTGTGTGACTCTGGCCAAGATGCTTGCAGGGTGCTTTCCCATATTTGCTGTGCTTCTTCTGTGATGGCTTTCTGCCTACAGTATACTGTGTACTGAAATTCCCTTGAAGGGCTAGATTTAAAGCAAAGAGCCAGGGAGGGAGCCCCGCAGGCTTGGACAAAGCAGGAGGTTGCAGGTATTGGCCCTCGTGAAGAGCTGCTTTATATTAATGAAGAGGCACAGCAGTGCTCTGCAAGTAGATGGCTTTGTTATCCCCAGCAGGTGTGTGTCAACAATGATGTGAGTGGTGACTACACTTTTTCACAGTACACTTTGCCTAAGAGCAACTGTGTTGGGTGAGTGCAGTCGACTGTAATACATCTTCATCTGGCCTCATTGGAGGAAGATGTATATAGCACCAGCATTTCACAGACTTATTCATATATGTTTGGACTCAAAAAGGAGTTGGTTTTAAAGAGCTATTTAACTTCCTTTATATTTCCCTGTACCCACTGGGCTGGATCATGACATCAACACTACAGAGAGTACCAAGAGGGAAAACCAGCCTTGAGTCTTTCCTTGTTGCTGTTACAAGCTGTGCTTAAGCCAGAGACCATGCCCTATGTCTGTCTTCTTGTTTCCAGGTTGCACTGAGAAGGCAGCAAGCTCAGGAAGAGGAAATGGGAATCAGCCAGCCAGTGCCCCTTCCCAGTGCCCCTGAGACATTTGTTAAGAAGAACAGTGGTGGCAGCTCTTGTCTCTTGGAAGGCAGCAGCCCTACCCACTCGACGAGTACAGCCATGACGGCAACTAGCACACCATCAGGTAAAGTGATTGGCACAAGGGCTGATGTTGTTTATGTCTGCCTGCTGTTTCACCTCTTCACCTCTCTGCAGCAGCAGTTTATGGAGAGTCCCCTCTCCAGGAACAGTGTTGCATTGTTAGCACAGTTACCACAAGGGAAGAACCCAGGATCAGTCTTTCATGTTTTAATTGATTTTTTTTTTTTACTTGAAAAGCAAAATTAGTTTGGTATAGACTGGCACTGTAATTGAATTCAATACAGTGTATACCTGTAAGCAGAGATATATGAGGAGCTTTTCTCCTTTCTCCTAAAAAGGGTGCTCCTGACACAGTCCTGGAAACTGCATGTTTGCTATCTGTGTGTCTTCTTCAAAACTGGAGAGTTTTCAGCATTGTACAGGACTCGGGTATGTAGGTAACATAATTGACTCCAGGAACAGAGAGCTGCTTGCTTCGTGTTTTGGTGTGTGATCCATCTCGTCTGTGTAGCCAGGTGTGATGAACTACAGAAGACTGATGCTCTCTACTAAACCTTACTGTATTGCATTTAATCCTTGTAAACCAAAACAAACCAAAACCAAACACCAAGCAGTATTTATCTGAAGATACAATAAAACCATGGCTAAGCACAACCAGGACGTAAAGGTGCTGAAGGGAAGACTCTAGGCAAAATGGTTTTGCTGGTGCAGAGTTTTTGCCTGACAGACACAGCAATTGAGTATGTTTAAAAATGAAAGTGATGTAACTGACTTATGCTGTAGAGATGGGGGAAAAAATAGAAGAAAACAAGCAAACATAGAGGAGAGGAAAAGGAAATTTCATTCATTTTTAATCATCTGTGCTGATGGCAATAATACAACTGACTGTACTTCCTGGTTAAAAAGATGCTTATGAAGTGGACAATGCCTTGCATTAACTAATAAAAAGACAGAGCATATGTATGTCTGTCAAACTACATCACTCTATTTTGCAGGCCATTTAAAGCCTTGTCAAATGGATTTGTTGAATCCATTGCAGACAGGTAGTTTCAGACCAATTGGAGGAATTTCTTTGGGAAGCTTTTAGAAGAACTGGTTGATAAAACAATAAATACCTTTTTATTATCTTTTTTGTTTTCATTATTGCAGTCATGTTAGGGTCATCTTTGCATTGATGCAGTTGCTCCTTTAGTACTTGGATTACTGCATGCTTTGTCTATAGATGTGGAAAAAGCTGGTTAGAGATTAAAGCAGTATATTCAGTAACATATAGAGTTTGTGTGTAACTCAGAGAAGAAGAAAACAGTTGCTTATGCAAAAAGGCCAAAAAATGAAGTTGTCTTACTATCAACAACATTTGCCTAAGCTTTGATTTTAATGTTTTTTAAATGTCCATGGAGATAATTATTTCATTAATCCCAATTTAATAATTTCTTACTAGTTGAATTAAATTAGGGTTATTTAATAAAGAGCATTCGTTAAACAAGGTTAAGGTAATCCACATGCTTGAATAAAGACCTGAAAACATGAAAATGCCTAATTTTAAAGTAATTCGCATTGTCTGAAAATTTTTGTTCAAAACAGTTGTTAACGGTTTGCAGTCATCTTTCTTAGAGTGGATTTTTCTTTGTGAGCAATTCAAATACATTGTTCCTCAAGCATTTCATGAAATAACTGTGTGTAGGTGACAACATTTAGCATTATGGGGGACAGCCTCGGCTGCCCAGGGAAGTGGTTGAGTCACCATCCCTGGAGGTATTTAAAAGACTTGTAGATATGGTCACATAGTTTAATGTCAGACTTGACAGCGCTAGGTTAATGGTTGGAGTTGGTGGTCTTTTTCAACCTAACCAATTCTATGATTCTGTAATTTAAAATACACAGCTTCATTTCCAGAAAATCAGTCCAGCCAAGAATCAAGGCAGGGTCAGCTTTGTTCAGTGGAAATGGGAGAATATGGGACTGAATAGGAAATTGAGCTCAGTTTTTTAGGCACCCGAGTAGCAACAGAAATTCATTCATAATTCAGAAGTGACTGCACTGTGTAATGTTCTGTCTCAAATAATTTTGTTAGCTTCATCTGTTGAAAGCAGTGTAAATACTTATGAGTATGGATTGAATGCTGCCAGTAACTGCGTACTGGCTCTGAAGCTGCAGAAGGTGCTCTGCATTCATCCAGACCTATAGGGTGGCTTCATCTGATGTCAGAGTACAGGCTTCACCATAGAAAGACTGATTGTTCAGTGAGGAGTACTGCTTAAATATTGGGATGCTTTATTTTTTAGATAAGAAACTGACAGATATTTTATTTTAGGTGTCAGGTTGTTTCAGGACCAGGTACTCAAAGGATTCTTGCATTGCTGTTTTATCATTTATTGGTACCCTCAACTGCAAGCCAAATGAGAGACTCTGTCAGAGCAAGTGTCACAGTGTCTCACTTTGGTGGGATGAGATGCTGATTTTGCAAGAATTTACGGTTACTATTAAGGCAGGCAGAGAGAGTGAGACCCTTTGTAGCCAGGGAAGTCAGCAGCTCCTGCAATCCCCAGGGGTACAGGTCGCTTCTGAGACTGCAGTGTGCCCTGTATGACACACATTAGATTGGGGAAGAAATGTTTTTTACAGTGATTTCTGTTCCTTCTATAAGTTTTTTGCTTTAAAGAACAGTTTTTCTTTTGGACTCCCATCACGCGAAGCATTGTTTGCCAGTGGAGGAGTAATGTGTGAAGGAGTCAGACAAATCAGACATAGTGCCAGAGTCTTTTCTTGCTGTATCCATTTTATTGTCAGATCAGAAATATTGTGACACCTGGTGAGGCCAGAGACCATTTTTCAGATGCCTTTGTGACATGCTGCTTCTGAAAAGGGGAAAAATGAATTATTCTGGTCAAAGTGTACGGGTTTGTGCAGTTACCTTCTCAAGCTTGGTAACTGTGTTTACTTTAGATGGACCATATCTTCCCCACTCAAAAGCAAACTGGGAATTTGCAGGGTAGTTGAAAGGGATCAGTCCGTTGTCACAGGGCATTATCAGAATTTCCTACAAACAGATTTTGTAGTTTCTGTACACTTTCCTTCAAAAAGTTGCAGGTTGGTGAGACCATTGAATTGTGCACAGCAGCAAAAAGTTGTGATCCCAGGGCATCTAAATTGGCCTTCCTTCTGTAGGGTAGGTACATTTGTTGGGTTAACTACTGTGCAAAACTCAGGCAAAGACTATGACGAGGCATTTAAAACATACCTTTCATATGTAATCATTTTATATAACATCGGTTCTTCCCTGCTCCTTGTCAGTATTTAAAAATCACAGGGGGCTGTGGGGGGAAGCATGACCATGAAACACCTCTGAGTGAGAGCTGCTTATGCTTAAGACAGTGCATTTCACCTTTCCTCAATTTTACTGGTTCTAGCTCTAGACTAAGGGTGATGCTTGGCATTTGGTGGATGAGGTGGGGTGGTTGCAACATACGTCACCTGATAACTAGAAGGTGCCGGAAAGCACTCCTTCTTTCTGCTCTGTGCTCATGGTGGCCCAATTCAGAACCATCCAATGTAGGTGAGATTACTGTATGATGCTAAATACCAGATCCTGTGCTTGGTGCTGGCCAGTTTCCCACTGGCTCTGCAGTGACCATTAATAATGGCATTTTTCAGGTGCCTTCACAGTAGCACTGGTTGACAAATTAAACATATCAATGTCAGCAATTGTGCTTGTTATTTCCCTTTGCTATGTTTATTATGTGTGACAGAAACAAAACACTGTTCTTTTTACATTTCTCTAAATAGGTGCTGCCATCACTTGTGAAGCTACTTGAGGAACAGATGAGGTTTTATCTGCTCAGAAATACAGACTGTAGTGGGCTCAGCAGTAATATTATGCCTAATATATAGAATTATATTACTGGGATCCCTCTGAACTTGCAATGCCATAGGTGCTTCTGAAAACTCTACCTTGCCTTCTTTACTCTTCCTTTGATTTTTTTGATACCTTTGGATTGACCTTTTCTATGTCACTGTATTGTGGTTTCAAAAATTGATGCTGTGACCTTGCAGATGTTGTACTGAATAGGTAATGAGGTAAAATAAAAGCTATTATAACTGGAGGATATCATGTCCGGCTTAAAAAAAAAAAAAAAGGGATAAAGTTTCCTCCTGAAAGTCTTAATCCTTTACAGTTTAGCATCATATGCTTTCAGAGTTTAAATTTTGTCAAAAAAGTCTTACTCTAGTTAGCTGATGGGCAACTTGAGGAAGCTATCACAGACATTTCACTGTGAGAGTGCTTAAAGCACTGTAACAGATTGCCCAGGGAGGTTGTGGAGCCTCTGTCCTTGGGGAGACTTAAAACTTAGCTGGATGGTGCCTGTGCAACATGATCCAACAGTGAGGCTGGCCCAGCTTTGAGCAGAGTTTGGGAGTTTGGGCCAGCTAGTCTCCAGAGGTCCTTTCCAAATAAAACTATTCTGTGAATTTGTGAAGTGCCTACAAAAGTATTGACATTAAGTCTATATACTGAAATTTGAAATTCAGCCAGCCTCAATACTGATCAGCATTTGCAAGCCTGGAAAAGAAATCCTGACTCTTCTGACATTAAAAAACTCAATGACTACATCCATGGTAGATTTCAACAGAAAATTAGCATCATGAGGGTTGCTAGTTCATGTCTCAGCAACTTCAGCTGAGCTGAGCAGTAAGGACAATAAAACATTAACTGCTTTGCCTGCCTCTGCCAGGGCTGCATGATGGCTGCATGTCCTCAGGGACATGCTGTGGGTGGACAGTGATTACTGGTCTGTCTTCCTGCTATTTTCTTTTGTCTTTGTCTTCTCGATACTTTCTAACAATTATCTTTTTCCTGCTGTGCCCCTTACTACTTCGCTAGTTTTAGTTCCAGGCTGCCTGCAGGTCCTTCCAACTCTCCTTCGATCCTGAGATGCAAACAGCCCCATTCATTGTTTCCTGGTGCTTTCCCTCAGCTTTTTCTGCAGCCAACAAACTTGTTCAAAAGAAAAGAGGATTGATGAACGAGGCATGTCTTTACTGGGTTGTACAGCTGGCAAAGAAGTAAGTTTTGCATCCTTCATCAATGAACAACTAATACCTTTCCAACCATAATGAGCTGGTTTTCTCCAGCTGGTTGGAGTTAAGATGAGAGAAAAAGAATTCCATTTGCATGTGTCTTTTTAAACTTTGTGAACTGTCTTGCCTCTCTTGGATTGGCATTATTTCCACAGCACGAGTTAGACTTTCTCTTGGAAAGCAGTTGGTGGAGATGGTCTTCTGCCTGTATGGTGGTTTTCACAGTTGATGTATTTCAAGCTGGACTAAATAAATTTTCATGGATTCTTTCGCTTTGAGCAATCTTTCCTTGGTTTAGGATAAAGCTTTTCCCAAATAGGCTTATTTCATTTCTGACTGATACAACTACGTGATGAAGGAAGCACTCTGCAGTGTGATGGCCAGGGCTTTGTTTTCAGTTCCAGCTGAAATCCTGTGCATTTTGCTAGAGTTGTTTAAAAAGGCATTGCTTGTGAAGTGAGGAGGGGACGTACCTGCCTCTCTCTGCTGCTTTGGTTTTGCCATACTTGGGAACACTGCAAAGGAGTTTTGAGCATCTCATTATAAAAGGACATAGATAAATCTGAAAGTATAGAGGGAAGGGTGACAAAAATGATGTATGGCTTGTAGAAAAGGAGACTAAGGGTGGATATAACAGTCTATAAATATTTGAGAGGTAATAATATGAAGGAGGGGGAGGGATTATTTACAGTGCTCGAGACAGCATAACAAGGAGCAACGGCTTGAAACTAAAAAAGACAAAATTAAATTAGACAGTAGACACTTTTTCTTCTAACTAGAAATGCAATTAGCAATGGAGTGACCTGCATAAGGACAAGGGGGTAAGTGAAGCATAATCAGGAGAGGTGTTTAAGAGTGTGTTAGATTACAGTCTCAAGGGATTAATATGAGGGTAAACTCTGATCAATGTGCAGGTTAAACTAGATGACGGCAATCTGCAGCTTTGTCATCTCCTATATGATTCATTGCCTCTGGCCATTGTTTGACTGTGTTAAATAAACCATAATGTTACAGGGTTCTGCATCCCTGATTAGATGTTTCCAGTTAATTCTCCAGTTCTGGAGCCTGCAGCTTGCAAAGCTTGCACTTTCATGCGTTGTCTTTGGAGCACTGTGTGTGTGCACGTGTACATGTAGGTGCCTGTGTTTTGTCTGACCTAATGTCTGAAGTGCCCTATGTGTTTATTCAGTGAGGCACAGACTCTGTCAGAAGTGTGGTATTTCTGCCATGTCGGTGAAACAGGTAGAACTAGCAGCAATTTTCAGAGTTGAGTCTCTAGATGAAGTTTTATTTTTCTTTTCAAGCTTTTGATCCTGTCTGAAGCTTCAGTGGAATTGTAAAATAAATAGAAGCATAAAAGGATTTTTAAAGCCTCAGAGAAAATTGCTTTTCTTTTTCTGTGCAAGTGGTACTGCAGGGCTGTCTGACCAGAGGCAGGGGCTGGTGAGAGCTTTCTGTAGTGTGCTGGGGAAGCAGGAGTGCTGGGGGACCAGCCATGACCTACCGGGACCTGCTTGCTTTGGGAGAGAAGGGATGCTCAGCCCCAGGGCTTATGTGACTGCCTTTTGCCAGAGTGTTAGAGATGAAAACCCACATTTCAGAAAAGCTTTTTTCTCATCAGAATTGGGACAGGATTCCCCCCCCCCAATAAAAATCTTTTACCATTGGGCTTTCTGTGTTTGCAGCATCCTTCTCTCCAACTTTTCTCACACCAGGTGAGGTTTCCAGACATAGAGCTTCTGTTCAGGGCAAGGTTCCTCCTGAGCAGCTCTTGCTCTGTACTGAACAGACTTCACTGTGTACACTGTCCTAGGACCCAGGTGCTTGGGGCTGCTCTTCCCACCAAAGGCCAGCGAGGCTGGTGGGCAGCTCCTGTTGTTCTTTGTGCCTTGGAATCTCTTCCTCCATAGCACTGGCATTTGCATATGTTCATTCACATTTAGAAAGTTATCTGTGCGGCTTGTGCTTTCCATTTGTCATTATGAACACCAAGATAAGGAATGGAGCAGGAGCAAAAGATGTACTAAGAATTTTTTATCTGAGGGCACATTATTATGCTATCTGCAGCTAACCTCTTGTTCCTTTTTGTGTCCTTGAAACAGTTATTATGACTTATCTGAATGTGTGGGTCTTTCTTTTAATTTTTAGACAAGATGTAAGTGGGGAGTGAAGGAGTACCACATGCTTCCTTAACTGAGCACTGGTGTGATTTCTTGCCTTTTTTTCCTTTTCTTCACGTGCTTTCTTACACCTTGAAAACTGCTTTCATTTGCTTCATTTATCAACTAACTTCCTAATTCAGCCTGTTGGCCCATTTTCAGTAGATTTCTCACTTAATGACATGGGGACTAAAAGGGTAGTTTTGAAGGTTTATTTTGTAGGAAGGCTTTTTCATATGCTTCTTATAATTCCTCTTTTTGTTTTGTTTTGGGTTATTTTTATTTGTTTGGGTTTGTTTGGTTTTTTTGTTTGTTTGTTTTGGTTTGGTTTTTGGTGGTTTTGTTGTTTTTTGTGTGTGTGTGTTTGGTTTGGTTTGGTTTTTTTCTTGAACTTTTATAAACTTCCTCCTGAGTTTGAGTACCTGCTAGTCTTAATCAGAGTTGTGAATAGCTCGGTTACTTCTGTACAAACACCATTCACAGAATCACAGAATGTATTTGGTTGGAAGAGACCTTCAAGATCATCTAGTCCAAACTTTGTGCACTTCTGTCCTAGATTTCCTTTAAGAGCTTGCCGAGAGTCAGTTAAGCACTGAGCTTCTCTTTCTTTGCAATGAGATCTGATGCCTAATTGTTTTATGAATGCGTGTGTGGGGGGGTTGTTTCTATTCCTGTCTCTAGTCTCTGTTCATACGATTTCTATTCCTTACACCATAGACTGCTATTAACTGACTTGGATGCCTATAGTAGTTGGCACAACTGACCCTCAGCTGATGTAAACCACTGTAGTACCTGCCAGTTGCTGTGCATTTCTTCCTGTCAGTTGTGTGTGAAAAAAATTAATTAGTGATCAATTTGCATTTGCAAGGAAGCAATTTTTATGAATAAAAATGTTATTGCATCATGCAACACTGGCAATTGTGTACAAAAGTGAAGCAAGTGCATGTGATTTTTGCTCACTTGGCCAGGCACAGTGGGTATGTACAGTGTTTCTTTACTGCTCCTGATATTAGTTTTTCCATCATGTATTAGGTGTACAGAGAGAAAAAACCCTCCTGTTATTTCTAGTTGGTCTTTCTTAGAAACCTTCTGGGTTTCTGTCATCATATAGCTTATAACCAAGCATGGACTCCAGCTAATTCCAACCTACTCCCTTTTATTGTTTTTAGTGTGAGCCATAATGATTTTATCCCAGTCATATTTCCTCCAAGGTCTCCTATCTCAGACACTTGTAAAGCCTTCCCTCCCTTCTAATGTTCTCTTTGATCTCTTGTTAATGACTTAAATCCCTTTACATTTAATCCACACCAGATTTCTTTGTCCTCCTCTCAGTTTGCTTCTTTGCACCTGCAGGTGTCTGGGCTGTTTTCCATCAGTCTAGAAGTTTTTCCTAATTTTCTTTCTTTTTTAATTTCTTCAGCTATTTTGATTTTAGGTTTTGTCTCCTTTCTTCAGTAGGATGTTGGGTGTCTGAATGCAGTGAGTTAAATGTTTTAAGTTTCTTTCTCAAATCAGGTATTGCAAGATGAATAATAACGTGTATACATATATATGTATACATAGTAGTCATACTCCTAGCTGTATAGTGAGGATTGAAAAAGGCACTTGTTGCTCATGCTCCAAATTTTCTGAAGCACTGACTTTATTGGTCCTGTTAGCTGTCGTGCATTATAATAATTTTATATATGTAAATAATCCTGCTGTCACAATTCAGCGTGCATCAATATATGCTGCAGCATTCAAATAGTGCCTAACATCTTCACAGATTCAAAGCCACATTGAAAGATTTGGAATGCTCACATAAAAAGATAACTACTCTGCTCTAGTCAGTGGCTTAAGATGTTGAAAGTGAAATTTGCTGCTGCAGACATTGAGGGCCTGAAGCTTGCATTAAGTGTGGAAATTATTATTTTCTGTAGGATTTTTTTTTTCGGTCATATTAGGAGGATATTTAAGTTGCATGCTAAATGTTTGCAGGACATCATTTTTATTAAATGTACACTAAATGTGAACAAAATGTGCCCTCCCCTGTTCCACTGAAATAATTGGTGGTATCTCAGCCCCTCTTAGAGGAACTGGATTGGGGCCATGTGTATGACTGGGAAACTCATGCCAAGCTGCACTCTTCGGCTAGCAGTCTCTCTCCTGTTTTTTTTTTCTCCCAAATCACATTTTCCTTTGAAAAAAAAAATATTTTTTATCAAGTTTAAAATTAACTAGAAGTCTTAACTTCCAGAGTATTTTTAGTTGTATTTAAGAATGCATACACACAAAGTTAACAGTCATTTGAGCCGTTATGTGATAATTCTGAATGTGGACGACAGGAGGAAGCACTCAGTAATTTTTCCTGATCTTTGCTTTGAAGAAAGGCAGACGATGTTGCTGTATATGGAGATGGTGACATTCTGCTTTCATTTCCAGCAGTAACTGAAATCAAGAGGTTTGGATTACTTGCTTGCAGCATTTAAAAAAAAACAACAACAACAAAAACAATTGAAAACTTGTCTGAGACTCTCTCGGATCCATTAATGCTGATTTCCAGTAAGTCTTTTAATACTGGGAGAATTCCTAGGGCCTGGAAGAAAACCGATGTCATGTCAGGGTTTAAGAAAAGCAAGCATGGTAGGACAGGAGGCTAAATATCCCATCAGCCTGAAGTCAGTTTTTGTGAAAACAGTGGAACTACAGTCCACAGAAGACTGAAATGTGTGAGAGAGGGGGGAAATGCAACTGCTAAAGGCTGCTTACACAACATGTATTAGCAGAAGTTTACAGGTGAAAGATTATGTCAAATTAGTAATCTTTTATCATTATAGAATTGCTTAACAAAGTGATATATTGATGCAATCAAATTCTGCAAAGCATTTGATTTTGTATGCCCTGGAATCTTGATTAGGAAGCTGAATTGACAGAAAATCAATATTGTATGTGTTACTTGGCTTTTAGAAGGATGGTCCTACCAGTCTGAAAATGTAGGTCTGAGTGAGGAAGGTAACATGGTGGCATTTCTGGAGAGGTCTCACAGCAGCCTGCTCTTTGCTGAGAAATGTGTGGTCTTCCCATTGGGATCTTGGAAGCAAGTCTGGAATTGACACAGGTCATCTTGGTAGGTGATGGAAAAGTGCATGGACTGTAAAGCAGTGGAGAGGACAAAAGTGCACTGGGGGAGGGCTTGGCTAGATGGTTGTTCACATGTAAGCAAGAGCCACTTCAATTCATACCAGCAGCAAAAAACAGAAGTGTCACTGTAGAACATTGTTACTGCAGAGGAGCTGGTTGCCACAAGGGTACTCTGTGCTGAATGTTAGTAGTTCCTGTTAGAAAAAGATGACCAGAGACTGGTACAGCCCTTTCAGACAGACCTGTGATGATGGGAAAGAGGCTTGGTGTCTTTTGTGCCCACAACTGGTGAAGTGTCTGTGGAACTCCTTCCCTGGTGACATATGTACAGGAAAGGGAGCTGTCAATGGATATTGGAAGGAAGATTTTTTATGGTTATTAGGTAAGCTTACCAGACCGGGCTGAAGAATGTCACTGAGAGAAAAATGATGGGAGACTGTGAGACAGGATGAGAGGGGTGTCATGGTTGTTTGCACTGTTCATACTCTTCCCTGGATTTCTCTTTATAGCTGGTGGTTAGTATATAGCCATGGTCTGACCCAGCACACCTGGGCTTGAACTTGGAAGGGCTTGGGCAGGAGATGCAGGAATGATCAAAAGACAAGAGAACACATCCTGAGGTGAGAGATAGGAGTTTTATTTCTCCCATTAGTGACCCCCTCATCTAAGATTTAAATGCCCGTATGATTGTCCTGAATCACTTGTGCCTCTGCCAGATTAGAGAGGTCAAGCTGAAGTTTTCCATGTCATTTCATGGGATGGGTTTTGATGATGTGAGCAGAAGCATCATGTGGATGCAGAATCCCATTAAAAGCTTGTGTTGGGTGCAGCCACCACAGGGGTCAGGCAAGCTGATAATGAACAACCTTAATTGTAGGTTCTCCTAGATTTTCTTGAAATGTGCTGTCCTTGCTGCTTAATTTTTATCCCAGAATGCCTCTTTCTGGCAAATGTCACTCTTGGTAGGATGTCCTGTCCCACTTAGAAATGGTTTGGCCCTTTATAGGTGGAACTGGAAAAGCTTACACCACTTTACTCAAATGGCAACTCCAGTGTTATTCCTAGAGAGAGGAAAAAAGTAATGCTTATTCCTTCTGGGTGAAAATTAGTATTGTTCTGGCAGCTGAGTGAATCTTGAGAAGCAGGAGAGCGTAGCTGCTGATGTATTGGCAGATAAATCTGACTTCTGCCCCCAGGATGTGTGCCCTGCACCTGCAGACACTGCTGCCATTATACCCGCTCCTTGCCAGGAGCGCTGGCTGAACTCACAGTCCAGCTGCTTTGTGTGGTGAGGGGTGTTGTGGGACACCCCGGCTCTGCCCTGGCTGTCAGAGAATCCCTGCACAGGGGTGCAGTGACTGGTGGTTTTGTCCTGGAGTGGTGGAAGGAGGTGAAAAACTGAGTAGGAGTTGGCAGGTGATCAGTGTCGAGGCAAGGTATAGTCCCGATAAGGGGTGTACTTCAGCTGCAGGGAGGAGGCCAAGAGCCTGCAAGAGGCTCAGAGTTGTTGGACTGAGTGGTTTTGTCTTCTTTATTTTCCCTTCTTTTTTTTAAAATGCACATTTCTGCTTCGAGGAAAAAGACGTATCTCTGCTGAGAAACTGTGTTCCCTAGGTTTGTTCAGAGAGCTACCTATGGACTGCAGTGGCAATAAGCTGTTTTGGCCATGATTTATTCTCCAGCCTGGAGACACAGCTGCTTATAGCCCACGTGTCTGATATGGCTAACAGGTTTTTCAACCTCTCCCTCTCATAGATGTTAATCGGAGCACAGATGAACATCCCAAGCTGTTCGGGCAGGCAGTCCTGAATAAGGAGGAAAAAGAATCACTGGATTTTTCATCTGAGCTCAAGATGGGGTTGTAGCATTGTTGGCAACTGGGGGAGAAAGGAGTAAATATACTTTTTTTGTGAAAGCTTTCTGGTCAAAACAATTGGGAGGACTGCAGAGGTAGTTTTCTGTAGATGAATGAGGGTAGAACAGCCCCGTACATCTCAGAAACCAGGCTTCAGGACAGGGGTATTATCACATGTTCCCCTGCTGCTCTGCAGACCCTGGTCTTCACCTGTATTTGCTGTCTTATCTCAAATGCAGGCTGACTCTCTCTTCTTTGTACCCCTATTACGGTCTCCCAAGTGCCTGAGAGCCAGCACAGAGCGATGGGCTAGAGGTCTGCAAACTGTGGAGAAATACGGAGCAGGGTTTTGTCTTCACAGCAGTGGCATGAGTAGCCATATCTTAGGGCCTAAATTCAGGGATGCTTTCAGGAGTCTAGGGGCCTTGGTTTTTTTTCACTCTGCTTTTAGGAAGAAGGCTTTCACTGGCAGATCTGAAAGGCCTGATTCTGCATGCTTTCTGCTACGGTTGTTTATAATGTGCGCTTTTAGTCCAAAGTGCGTACATGATTGACATTTCCTTTTATTTGTCATGATGGCAGAATAGTATTTCCGACTTTCTTGTACTTGGGAAGTTTATTTAATCACACAGTTCAAAAGCATCGACATTATCTTTTTTACTAGAATTTGATAAATTATAATTTCTTAAATGTTTCTCTTCAGATAGTTATGTGGGTTGAGAGCTTTATCCACAAAAGCACATGAAAAAGGGGCTTTAAGATAAAACACCCTCTGGAGTATATTGATAAAAAGACAACTAAGGGGAAAACAAAAATCAGGATGCAGGAAGTCAGCTATCTTTGTTTCCTTGAGAGTCCTTCTTCTGTAGGGTCCGATTCCAGTGACCTTATGAAGAGGCACATGGTGTGAGGACTTGTAGTGTAGTGAGGCTGTTAGCCAGAGTAAATGTTACCGGGATGCAAGTCAGTGTCTGGTCCTTTGTGGGGAGCTATGGGAACAGTGAAGATGAAAACCTGGTCCTTTGTGCACTCACATAGGTATTAATAAAGGACAATCCCTGCGAATCTCATACTGGACTGAATTTGTCTCTTAGGAACCTGTACTGCATTAACAGAAGCTGTAAATTGGAGGGGAGGGGTGTCTTTAAAGCCCCCTTTCTGTTTGCTGAAGGAGCAGTAAATGGGCTTCTGTGTGAAAGAATAAGGGTCAGCAGAGTTACATGGGTGTGAAAAGAAGCCAAAATGGTGGAATTGGACTCTGAGGAGACAAGAAGAGAGAGACAAGTTGTGGCATTGGAGAGAAGAGCAACTGGGACCTTCTCCAGAGCCTGATGTTCAGCCATGTGTTACTGCTGTGTTCCTCAAATTTCCATTGAGAGACTCCAGCCTCTTCCTGCTCCCTTCCATCTCTTCCTAAAGAGGTTTCCTTTCCTTTCCTCTTCTCATTTTAGCTAAAGCAGTGACTGAGAATAGGGAAGATAGGATGTTAGTGTGTAATATTTTGCATGGTATCACTCTGCAAGGTACAAATAATAAATCACACACTACATGCTTAGACAATTTACTGCTGGCTTTTGTATATGCTGTGACAAGTGCTCAAAAGGTCAAAAAAGCTTCCTTAACAAATTTGATAAGATAATGCAGTGATCTGTAACAGCATAAAGTCCCGGTGGCTATAGACCAGGATAGACGAAATAATTATGCATGGTAATGGGTAATTACAGATAATGGCCTTTTTTGGGGGTGGCAGAAAACACACAGCCCCACAGCCTTGCTTGGAATGAACATTGTCTAGCACATTAACTTTATAGCAAGCTAAAAGTTGAACGCTGGAACCAAAGATAATCCGCAACTTCTTATGGGAAGAGAACAGAAATACTCCTCACAGGAAGAGCAAGCATGCAGGTTTTGTTCCTTGGGAGGCAGAGTGTCTCCGCAGAAAGTAAGTAATGGTGCCAGCTTTCTTTGACATCTGAAATAGCTCTCTCTTGATTGTGTGGTGGGAGAAACGTATTGTTCCAGCATTTCTGATTATGATGTTAGGGAGTGATTTCACACCAGCCTCATTCAAGGCTACTGTCCGACCTCAAAGCCAGCTATGAATTGAACTAACACATTGTGAGACTTAATATTGCCAAACCAGTTAATAGGAGTGTACTGATGCTTTATATTCTGAGCAAGGAGAAATTGTCATGTGTGGACCCAAGACTCTTTGGAAGTCTGGAGGCAAGTGTTTCCTGACTGAATAATTAATTTTTGGTGCTTTAATGGCATAGCTGTCCCGTGATGCAGAGGCTGGCTTGCAGGAAGATGTTAACACTGCAGTGATGAAAACAGTCCCTCTGAATTGAAAACTATGAGAAATGTAAACTACCAGAAGTGGAACTCTGCTCACTGAGCAGTGGCTATGCCTCCTGCTCCTTTAGTAAATGTGTTACCTGAGTAGTCATAGTTCTGCATTTTCAGTGGCATGTCTACATATGTGTAGGGTCTCTGTAGGCATAGAAGAAATACAAACTGCTAACCACAGATGTATATAAGAGCTCATGTCAATAAATGTGGGCAGTGAAATTCTCTTTAATTGCCACACTGCATATACAGAATCCCTTTTCTGAAATATACAATCAGATGGAGACTAATCAGCTGTTAGTGGCCACATGAGTAAATTGTACCACTGCATGCTCCCAGGCACTGAAACATGACTGTATGTGCTATCCTGATTTTTAAAGCAGTTCCTGGCATGCATCTCTCCCAAGCTAACTAATATTCTGCCCAAGTTCCTGAGTATGGTCCAGTAACTATTCCCAGTAGGCAATTTGGTGCTACCACTCTGTTTTGGATGCTGAAGAAGTCTGATAGTATGGACTCTGTGCCATTTGACCTTGGCATCAGAGGCTTGCCCAGGTGTGTTAAAATTAGTATTACCAGCATATAATAAGATGTATAACTGGCCCTTAACAGTACCAGTAGGAATAGAAAATACTCCATGCTTAGATACAGAATGAGTGAATGTTACAGACAGAACTTCTGTGTTTGCATTTCTCTCTGTGTGTGCTTAAAAATGTTTGCATGTGTGAGATAGAGATGATGATAGAAATTCCTGTAAATTCCCTTACATTTCTTCCCTCCTCCCAAAAGTAAGAAGGGAAAGAATAGTCTGTATACTGGCTTCTGCATTGATTTTGCCATGCATATCCACAATTTGTGTAAATCGCCATAGCTTTATTGAAGTAAATGGTCTGAGACTGGTTTACATTAACTGAAGACTGGACCACTATTTTTCACCATGCTCTGCTAAGTGAAGGCAGAAGCCCTTCCTAAGTTACTAGCTGTGTAAGACCCATATGTGTAACTGACCCCAAGAACTCACCTTCCTTAAAAGAAAGTCCAAGCTGTCCTGAAATGAATTACTGGTTAACTACTATTAATATGCCATAGAGCTGGAGAGTTGTCTACAACACTGCAAGATCAATAACAGTATTTATCATTCATCATATTGATCTTCTCTGAAAGAGTGGGACATATTTCACACTGTGTACATAGTGCAGAAAAAGTAGCATTGGTTCTCTACAGGCGTTAGTAAGGACATGGAGAAGAATTTAGAGATTCAAGGGCACAACTGTGTGGATGGATGCAGTTGTCTCACTACAAGAGTATTGCTTACACGTGTAGAGCCTCTAATGGCCCTACATTGTAGATTCAGTGTTCCAAAAATTGAGCAAGAATTGTAACCGTTCTTTCTAATTTCTGTTCCTTCTTGTACAGGTTTGGTCCCACATTTTTAATCATGTCTGGTTTGCAACTTGCAAAGTGTTAAAATTTCTGGATAGTGTCAGGGTAAAGTCCCCAGAGCCCTTCCCAGTTTCTCCATGCAGAGGGTGAAGACAGCCAGCCAGGACATGAGCCCAGCTCCTGCAAGAGTCCTCCTGTTTTGAAGGGCAGGTGGACCGGCAGAGTGGAAGTCTGGTGGCACGGCAGCAGTTGCTTTGTTGAGAGCTTAATTCCTCTCCAAAATTGCTCCCCTCAGAGCAATGAACCTCAGGGCTGCCCCTCATGTGCAGGTGTTGTAATGCAGCAAGCTCTGAGGCTGGGGAGGACCCTCTCCTTGCCAGCAGAGCCATTCAGATGTGTTGAATTACATTTGTGAAAGAAAAAAGAAAAAGAAAAAGCTGAAAGCTGCTTTCTTAACCTTGTTATTCTCTCCTTGCTGGTGGAAAACGCAGCCCCAGGCAGACAGCCTCCCTTGAGGAGGGCACCTTGCTTGTTGAGCATCCAGAGGCAAGGCTGTGGGAGGGTACAGCCTGTAGGTGGGAGTCAAGAGTTACAGGTACAGGCCAAAGACCAACCAAAGGAAACCTACTTAGTTAAAGCTTAGTTACAGCCATTGCTTACAATAGATCTGCCATATTCTGCAAACACTGGCCACATCGGAAGATGCTGCAGGCCAGAAGCGGTGTGCTTAACTCACAGCTGGCTAGCAGACTTCAACTGGAGAGAACCAGCATAGATAAGGCAAAACCTCCCCTGAGCATATGATAAATGTGAAATCTTCTCTGTGCAGATCACCAAGTGCCTTGTTTTATCTGTACAATACTTTAGCAAGTTTCTTTGGCCTTTATTTCTGCTTCCATGGAATGAAGCTGTGTCTTCTATGAGATTTCTCCCTTCTCCTGAGTGAAACACCGAATCTCCTCCATCTGCTGCAGAAAAGAAAAAAAAGCAGAGACTTGTCCCAAAGCATAACATCACAGAAAACCTCATCTCCTAAATTTGGGGAAGTGTTAGTTGAATCATGGGGCAGCTTTCTTCTGCTCCTTGTTGAATGGTGGATTCCTTCCATCTTCAGAAGAGTGATGTGACTGGGGATTTGGGGAAATTAACTCTTCTGGCCATCTTTCCAGTGGCATCACAGGAGTGCTAGTTCTGTATGGAGTTGGGTGTGTCTGCCCCTTCACTTGAACTTTCCCACAGCTCATGTTTTTATTACTAATCTGATGGAGTATGTCCCCGTAGTGTGGCTGTAGCTCAGAAGGGTTGTGTGCTGGTGTTGTTAGGAGGACCATGAATTCCATAATTCTGTGTTTGTAAGAGAAAAATGCCTCAGGCTGCTGGTGACTGGGTATTTCTGTGTTAGGGTGTGTGGGTGGCTGAATGAGCCAGTGACTGGCTCTACAGATTCAGTATTGAGTCTTGAGAGGGCAGCTGATAGTACTGTAGAGGCTATTGGAGGGAGGAGAGTCATCGGAAGGAAAGCAGAGGACCATTCTGGAGAATTCATAACAGCCCTAAGCACTGAACCGCTGGCAGCTGTTATACAGGTAGATAAAGGAAAAATGGGTGGCAGTGGGTCAACCCTTTTGCACCTCTGGTGGCAAATGATGGTAGCCCCAACAACAAATAGGAGGTAGAAAGAAAAAAGAAGGGGCAAAAAGCATATGTTTTTCTCCATCTTAATGGAGAAAAAGACTGCCACTGCTGCTCTTTTCTTTGTGAAGGAGCTGTAGCACTACCAGCCACTGGAACATCACAGACATTAAGCATGCTTTGTATGATTTTGTCGATAGCTATGGGTGCGTCTCTGTTCTAGCCTAGCCCTTCTTGTCCCTTGGGAAGTGTAGGGCATGAGACCTTTCCAAAAAGTGCAGCAAAACCTGCTACTGTCTCCCCTTCTTAGTGGAAAGTATTGTCCCTTCTTAACGATGTACTGCAAGTGGAAAGACACTGTAGAGGTTTTGGGAAGGATTGCACATCTGCACAGCATAGCATAGCTCTTGACAGAAGTTCTGCAGCCAGCGGCCTTGCATATCTCTGTCTCATGTTGAAATCTGTGTCCTAGCACAGAACACAGTGAAGGATTTTGCATTTCCCTTTTGTTTTACAGCACGAAAAGCAGAACAGTTGAGCTGCATCTTTATTTGGGAGCTAAGTTTATTTATTTTATTTTTTATTGGAATTGTTGGCTTTTCAGAGCCAGTGGTCTTACATTCTGATTTTATCAAAGGTAAGGACAAAAGGACTTGAAGAGAGGCCTGCCCATAAGCAGAATAATAGCAACAGCAAAATTTCATAAAAATATGAAAGTGCAAAAACTGTGAAGGGCCTTTTGTGGCGTTGCAAACTCTTCTGTTCTGTGTTGCAAATCTGAGGGGTATTCCCAAGGAAAAGGGCCAGCTGGCTTGGTTCTTGCTTGCATAGAGCTGAGGCGCAGAAAAATCAGATGCAAGAGCCATAAGCATTCTGTTTGCTAATAAATGGTTATAGTTCATTGATGTCAACAAAATGTCAGCAAGAGCTGAATGGGGGCACTCTATAATTTAGTGACCTGGAAGTAGACTAATGCATGATTGCTGAGAGCTTTCATTGCAGCTGAAGAAGTGAAACGGAATTGCACTGTAAATGGCAATAATTGGTGAAACTGATCATTGGTTCTAGTGTGCAGCTAATACACAACACAGTAGAAGCTGTTGCCACGACTCTGAGAGGCAGGTAAATGCTACCATACTCATTTTGCAGGTAAGTAACCAAGGTATAGGTACACCAAGAGAGAGGCAAAACAAACTCATCAATGCCTGCCTGACATCTCTCTTAGGGCTGTTATTTCATATATGCCTATTGTCCATGCTGCTTCATCACCACACTGATAGCCCTTTGAGACCTCATCAGTGTGCTTTAAGCCACATCTTTTTCTCCTCCACACAGCAAGTTAGACAACATCAAGGGAAGAGCAGGAGCCTCTTGCAGAAGGAGTCATTATGCTGCAAACACCGTAAGGCTTAGTGCATGGCAGGGTCACAGGGATGTGAGCTGGAACCAGAGCTGACGGGATGGTGTGATTTACAGTTGTTCCCTTGTTTAATATGTAAATGTATATTCACTGTGTGGTTACGTTTTCTAAGGTTGTGGCAGTTTTTTGCTGGGCCAGGTAGCTGATGTAGTCAGAGCGAGCTTGGCTGTGAAACAGTGCCAACAAGCATCTTCCTTTGTCATCCCTGCAAATATTGCAAAGCACTGGTTGACACTGGAAAGAGGAAAACAAGACTTAGAATATCGCCTGAGAAGCACCTCCGTCTCAGGAAACAGGGGAGGCCAGACCTTTGCAGGGATGGCCTGCAGGGAGTGCAGCCAGCTTCTGGAGGCCCCCCAGAGTGCAGGCAGCAAGTCAGGAGCAATCCTCCTCCTCTTCTGCCAGTGGTGTGAGAGCTTGTTCTGCTCTGTGGTGGTGTAAGTAAACAGCAGCTAAATATGAATATGGAGGTTGGGCAAGGACTGAGGGCCTCACTGTTCAGCCGTAGGATGTGGTGTTCTGAGATGCCTTAGCTGATCATGCAGTGCTTTCCCTACTGCAGCTTCTCGTGGCCTTGTGGCTGTTTGCCGCTTCTAGAGGCATGTTCAGAAAGTGTCCTCTCACCTGAAGGACATTGGCTGGAGAGGGGTCATCCTGTAGCTGGAGCCTTTCTGCTTCCAGGGAGTTAAAAGAGACTTGGCACGCTGCTACAATTTAAAGATAATAGAGGGCTGCATCCCTAGCTGGTGTAAATCTTCATCAGATCAACAAATGCTGCTTGAGGACTCAGCACTGTCTTAACCTGCAGTTGTTTTTGTCTCCTGTTTTGCTGTCTGTGGTACATGTAGGTGGTGGTCTCAAGTTCTGAGTGGACATCAACCCACCTGGGCTTCCAGAAGGGGCTTCCAGCTTCCATTCAGACATATTTCACTTCAGCCTTGCACCTCTTCCTATTTACTACTGTCTGTCCATCCCTCCATAGTAACAGCTTATCAGAAGGTGAAAGGTAATGGTCTTCATGGAGCCTCCTGTTTAATACATTTTTTTTTTTTCTTTTCCAGAGGGACGGATGCTCATTCAGGACATCCCTTCCATCCCCAGCAGAGGGCACTTGGAGAGCACGTCTGACTTGGTTGCAGACTCCACCTACTACAGCAGTTTTTACCAGCCGTCCTTGTATCCTTACTATAACAACCTGTACAGCTACTCCCAGTACCAAATGGCGGTGGCCAGTGAGCCATCCTCAAGTGAGACGGGGGGTACGATTGTAGGGTCGGCCATGAAAAACAGCCTTCGAAGCCTCCCAGCAACGTACGTGCCGGGCCAGTCGGGAAAACAGTGGCAGGTACGATGTTAAAGAAGTGTGATGTGGAAGAGTGAGATGGACAATAAGCTGTTTCTTGGGCCTGATTATGACGTCCTGTTTGATGATTTCATGGCCGTGCCTAGCCAGAACCAGACCCCAGGCTGTGATTAGGACCCACATTAGGAAAGTTAGCTGATATGGGTGGTTATGATGCAGCACAACAAAAGCAGTGGTACTGGTATAGGTAGGTTGCCACAAGCACAGGTAAAGGGCACTCACTTGATTTTTATCTTCTGCATTATGTCATAGTAGATTATGGACTGTTTTTTTTGAGAAAGAGGCCAACTAAATTACCCAGCATAGCATACTTGGAGCTTCAGGTGTCATTTCTGAGAGGCTTTGCTCTTCAGAAACCTGTGCTTTTCCATCTTTCATATAGAAGTGCTGAAGTGACCCAAGAGACCATGCTGTTGTGCAGTTGGTGACAGTCAAATGCTGGAGGGTTTCTAGTGGCGTGTTCTGGCAGTGTCAGCTCCAGGGCTTTTGATTTCATCTTGGGTAGCTCAGGTACAGGCTGTGCCTGAGGGATTTGCACCAGAGCTCTGTGTACTTCATTAGGTAGGGTATAAAGCAAATGGAGCCCTCACACTCTAGGACTTGGTAATACTAGGTTATGACTCAGTACTGGTGGGAGACTGGAAAAAGAGGAAATCTGCCATGGCAGGGGTTCTTAGTAAAGTAAGTGGAGCCATTTCAGTGCCCCTGAGTCTGCTTGGTCTTGAGCTGCAGTGGTGCTTTTCTATCCCAAGATTGAACTCGGGAGGCTACACTGTCTGGATCTGCATATGCCTGTGTACCTTGTCCAAGGGCAGACCTCTTCTGTAGAACATGAAGAGAGGGCAGGCTGTTTTCTGATAAGGCTCTGTTGTGAAGCCTCTCAACAATGAAAGATTAAATCTCCACCAAAACCTCCTTTCTGAAGGAAAGAGATGGGTCAATCCCTTTGCTGACAGAGAATTGCCCTAGCAGTTCTGGCACAGAGGCAAACTCTGAAAGGACATTTTAACTTTTGCTGACGAGGAGATGGAACTAATACCAGGGTGGTTACTATTCCTTTAGCAGTCCACATGACTTTTCAGTGAGGCTTTCCTGTAATTAGACACTTTTTCAGTGAAAGATCCTTCTGAAAATACAGAGGCTTCCTGGGGCAACAATTGACAGGTCCATGAATTTTAAGATCGTGGCTTTAGGGCAGCCTGCATTTAGTACTATTCCATCTCCGTTTTTTTGTCGTGAGTACAGCTGTACAGGTAAAAGAACTGTCTCCCTTCATTTTACGATGTGAGCCCACACTGCTAGAGCTTTCTTCTCTCAGTGTGTTCATAGGCTTCACTGCAATCACCTTCAAATACATGGAGGTACACCTTTTCAGTAGGTTATTTAGTAGATTTTCTCCAGATGTTGAATTTGATGACCAGATCAGGAGGAGAATCAGTTGAGTCAACCAGGGATAGGATTTTGTGCATGGTAATGAGGTGAGGTGCCAGTGCTTTTTCATTTTGGTTGATGGACTTAACCTGGTGCATCATAGTGGGGTATTTCAGCTGGAAAGTTACTTCTGCTGAGGCCTTTGCAGTACCTAGCTTATAAGAACCCAGTTGCAGAGCAGATGCTTGGAGACACTGTCACAACACAAATGAGGTGCAGCAACATTCATCTTGTGAAAATAATGTTCTTGTGGGCTGCTAGTCCCACACTTCATCATCCCTCCAGCTAGCAGAGATTTCTGTGATTTTACTTGCTTGGGAAAAAGGAGAGTAAATTGCAGGTATTACCTATCCTAGTGCATAGTGTTTAAGGAATATGTTAAAATATGTTAAACCTTGGAACGCGGAGGGTGTCTTCACCATTCTGTTGCCATTTCTTTTCTTTTGAATTATATAAGAAGTGTTGGCCTAGAGGGTCCATTGTTTCACTGTAAGATTGCCTGTTTCTTTTGGGACCTTTGACAACTCTTAAAGAAATAAAAGCAATAGTGTGTTTTCCATGCATCTCGGGGCCCTGCAAAATCTGTAACTAACTTCTGCTTAAGTGCCACTCAAGTTAGTGGGGTACTGAGGAAGTGGTTAAGAAAAAAAGAGGCAGTCATTGTCAGAAAGGACCTTTTTCCTCCACCAGCAGGCTTCAAGCACTGAGTATTTATTCCCACCTTGTGGGATGCATCATATGGTTCCATTCACCTCCATGTGTATTTAGTGATTTACCGAGCCCAAGATTTTAATTTTGCCTGGAGGAACCTTTTGGGATCTCTCAGTGCTGTTCTGGTGAGATGTCTGCAGAGATACTAGAGGTTGTGCTTTTTGCCTGCAAAGGTGCCATCTCCACAGCTTCTAAATGGCCTAAAACTAGGACACCCACCTCTCCTATTCAGTAGGCAGAGCGTAGTTCAAGGTCAGTGTCATGTAACTTACAAGCTGTTTCTCAGGCGGCTGATCTGCAAGGATCAGATCTAGTTATTGCTAGAATTACGAATCATGGGGTTTGCATACTGTTATGACAGCATAATGCTGAGCAAATAATCATAAAAACTTTTAGTGAGAGCCAGGCTAGATAATGCCTAATGGCAGTGTGTGCAGGGATGCCAAGGTTTTAAAATGCTGTGTGGCATTGATGCTGGTTTGTTGTGAGGAGAATGAGGTCTCAGCTGCTGCACATGGTTAAACACTGATCCTGTGCATGGAAGGTTGCCAGCAGGGAAAGATCACAGGAGTGTGGTGTTAAATGTAGAAGCTCTGTCAAACACAGTAAGGAGTTACAGGAGAGTTTCAAAGCGTGATCCCCAAATTGGAATAAGACCTCGCTTACACCTTCAGGGGGTTTTGCTGGCAAACCTATGTAGGCTGATTCTCTCCAGAGGAAACATGTAGCTCTCATCTACACAGGGATTTTTGCTGGACTGCCTGTACTGTCTGGATTTATTTTTCACATGCACAGGCTTTTTTAAGCAGTCTTCCAGTATAAGCAAGTCTGCTCATGTGACTGATAGTGTTATAACTGTTTTGATCAAAGCTTTTGATTTTTGCTTCTTTATCACAATGATAGCTGTGCAATGCCCACTGTGATCAAATAAGGGCTTTTTGCTAAGCTGTGAGTGAATAGGAGGATTTCTTTGTTGATAGAAGCCACCCAGTGTACTCACTGGAAGGTATCTTGGTTTAAGCAGTGTAGATAAGGCTCTTTCTTTTCTAGGCTCTGTTGGTGGAGGCTTGTTTGTCCTGGAATAACTATAACCATGCAAGGAGAATGACATACTTAAGATAACTTCTGGATGCAGGCAAGGCCCTGAGCAGCCCATCTGTCTGCTGTTTCAGAATTTAGGGAGCAGGGGAGAAAAGCTAGGGAGGGAACATGTGAGTGTGTGTGGGATGGGATGAGGATTAATGCATCATTGAGCCTTGGCAAATAAACTGAATCACTGAATCTTTAATGTAGATTAATGTCAGATTTCATTAGTCTTTGTTCTTTGCAGAGGCTTGTGTACTTGAGTGGATTCATAGAGGAGCAAATATTTTAGATATTTCTGTGAAGGTTTTGTTCATTTATGTATAATTATTCCAGAAGCTGTATTCATCATGATTTGCTAAGCATGGTGAAGATGATCATTTTGGTTGTGACACTATCAGTCATTTATATTCTGCTGCTCTTGCCAGCTCTCAGGCAGATAATCAGATATATCTGGTATTGCACCTGAAGAAAAGACAATCTTAGGTCAGAGAGGAAATGTAGCAGATGTGGTGGTTACTCTGCATCTCCTTTCACTGCAGTTCTGTGTGATCATCTGGACACTCCCTTGAAGCTCTTATAATTGTTCATTACAACAGGAATTTATGTGCATTCAATCCAATTAACAGTTAAATGAGTTCACCAACATTAGAACTGCAAGTCAGAGCATGTTGGTATGCAGTGAAAGTTGGTGTTTCTGAAACTGGTCTCACTGTGACCCACATAAGGACAGCAAATGGGAAATGATGGGGTGACTGCAGTCTTCCCTACCACAAGTAAAACCTGTATGGACATATCTGAATCTAAGCATGTTTAATTGTCCAAGCTGGTGATGAAACTGCTGGCATGTGACCCACACCATAAGGGTAATAGGGACTCCATGTGAGTTGGCATCCTCCCAAAAAGTGTTAAAACTCTTCTAGTTCCTATAGCTGGACCGTTAAAAATCTGCAAGATGCAGAATGTGCCCTCACACCTGGGGACCAGTGGCTGTGTTTTCTTTGTTACTCTGGTAACTCCAGGGATCTTGCTATGGAGAAAGGTTAAGACTGTCCAGGAGCTTTTGGACAAATCTGAGAATTTTCATGTAATCTCCCTCCCTTTCCTTCTCCTTCTCATCTCCATATTGGTGAGAGTGACGCTGAGAAATTTTAACTCATTTTCTACTATGGGAATTCCATTTACTGTTTGGAAATTAAATATATAGCGCTGCTGAGATAGTAAAGTGGTTTTGAAGGATTTCTTAAAAAGTAGCAAATACATACAACTGTCTTTTACTGCATCCAGAAGAGTGTGGTGGCGATAGGGCAGATAACAATTTGAACTCTTAAGAATAACTACTTGCTAGTAAAAAAAATTGCTTCTTTCAACTTCCATAACCTGTTTCTAGTTTATGGCACAGTTTTTGCTCCAATAAGCCTGGCCTTCTTACAGAAATGCGTGATCTAACTCTGTAGAAATAGGTGTAAAATGTGTAAAATGTATGTGTGTATAAATATGTATACATTCTGCAGGTCACCTGACACAATCCTAATTTTACGTGTAAGCAGTGCATTATATACTGTATTCATAACATACCCTTCACACTACAGATTTATGCTAAAAGTATCCTAATGTTTCTGACAGCTCATGTGTGACATGAATGCAATCCATATTTCTTGGAGGAGCTAATCTAAGCGGTTTATTTTCCGATACTGCTGATAGGGCTATATCTCTAGGTGTCACTGCAGTTGAGATTCTGATGGTAACATATTGTTTATGGGTCACTGCCTTTGTCTAAAAGAATAGGTTGGAACAGAATAGCAAAGGTTAATTAAGTTTGTCTATCAAGGAGGGACAGATATAGATGTCTCTTGTATTTTCTGTGCTAGAATCAAAGTAAGTCAAGGCAGGGTATCATAGACTCATTTTTTCCTTGTGCTGGAAAATATGTTTAGGAATGAAACAAAGCCACCTTGGGCAGTGCAAGGGCATCAGTAGTTGTGAGAGGTCAGCACATCATTGTGAGGGGTTGTACCCAGTTGTGAGGGGGCAGTCCATTGCAAGGAGGAAGATTCATGGTAACCCTGGGTTACAGATGGGGAAACCGAGGCAGGGAAGTGTTAAATAATTTGCCCATGGCCACACAGCCCACAGGTGAGAGAGCAGAGATTCCTAATGTCTGGATTTCCACTGGTGCCCAGCAGATACCTTCTGTCCTCATGATAGAAACTCATCTATGAACTCTGTTGTTTGCAAACAATGACACATCAATGCAAAATGCAATTTTATGTCCCCGAAAGCTGGCTTTAATTTTGAGATCAAGGCAGAAAGAGGGCACTGTGTTAATTAACAGAGTTTCTCTGGTGTTTACATAATCACTGGTTTTGTTTTAAGGCAGCTATTGATGAGTCATGGGTGAGACAGAAGGATGGAAAGCCTGGGTGAAGTGATTTGGCTGCGATCATGCAGCATACCAGTGGCAGAGCCAAAGGATAGTACTTTGATGTCTTTTGTTGCTTCAAATTTTTTGCAGCCCTTGTCACGAAGGATTGGTATCCACAATCTCCTACTTGTCCTTCTTGGGAATAATACAGAATCACAGAATGGTAGGTGTTGGTATGGACTGCTGGAGATCATCCAATCCAACCCACCAGCTAAAGCAGGTTCACATAGAGCAGGTTACACAGGAACGTGTCCAGGTGGGTTTTGAAAATCTCCAGAGAAGGAGACTCCACAACCTCTCTGGGCAGCCTGTTGCAGGGTTTCATCACCCTCACGGGAAAAAAGTTTTTCCTGATGTTGAGGTGGAACTTCCTGTGTTCCAGTTTATGCCCGTTGCCCCTTATCCTATCACTGGGCACCACTGACAAGAGTTTGACCCCATCCTCTTGATTCACCCTTCACATATTTATAAGCATTGATAAAATCCCCTCTCAGCCTTCTCTTCTTCAGGCTAAACCTCCAGAATGAGCTGCTCCATTACCTTTCTAGGGATGGAGGTGAGGCTGACTGGTCTGTAATTTCCTGGGTCTTCCTTCTTGCACTTTTGGAAGACTGGAGTGACATTGGCCTTCCTCCAGTCCTCAGGCACCTCTCCTGTTCTCCATGACCACCTAAAAATGATGGAGACATTCAGCCAGCTCCCTCAGAACTCATGGGTGGATCCCCTCATGGCCTATGGATTTGTCTGTGTCCAGTTTGCCCAAATGATTTCTAAGCCAATCCTCATTGACTGGTGGAGAGTCTTCCTCCAGACTTTCTTTCTTACCTCCGAAGACTGGAATTCCCAAGGGCTGGTCTTAGCAGTAAAGTCAGAAGTAAAGAAGGCATTCAGTAATGCTGCCTTCTCTGTCTCCTCCATCACCAGGGCTTCCACCTCATTCAGCAGTGGGCCCACATTTTCCCTAGTCTTCCTTTTCCTACTTAAGCATTGGAAGAAACCTTTATTGCTGTCTTTTACATTATTTCCCAGATTTAATTCCAACAGGGCCTTGGCCTTCCTTGTTTCATCCCTACATACTCTTGACAGTGTTCCTATATTCCTCCCAATTGACCAGTCCCTTTTTCCCCACACTGTAAACTTCCTTATTCCATATGAGTTTTTCCAGAAGCACCTTGCTCATCCATGCAGGTCTCCTGCCTCCTTTTCTTCATTTCCTTCTTGTATAGATGCACCAATCTTGACCTTGGAGGAAGTGGTGCCTGAGTATTAACCAGTTCTCTTGGGTCCCCCTCCCTTCTAGATCATGGGATTCCTCCAAGCAGGTCTTTGAAGAGAATAAAGTTAGCTCTTCTGAAGTCCAGGGTTGCAATCCAACTTGTTGCCCTGCTTGTGTCTCATATGATACTGAACTTCAGCATCTCATGGTCGCTACTGCCAAGGCTGCCGCAACATTTATGTCCCCAACCAGACCACCTTTTTTTGTTAGCACAAGGTCCAACAGCACACACCTCTTTGGCTTCTCCACCACCTGTGTCAGAGATGTATCATCAGTGCCCTGCAGGAACCTCCTGGACTGTGTGTGCCTCACTGTGTGGCCTTTCCAGCAAATTCAGGGTAATTGAACTCCCCCATGAGCACCAGGGCATGTGATCTTGAGGCTACTTCTAGCTGTCTGTAAGATGGCCTCATCATCTTCCTCTTCCTGGTCTGGTGGTCTGTAGCAAACACCCACAATAGTGTCACCTATATCAGCTTGTCCCATAATTCTTACCCATAAGCTTTCAACATGTTCTTCATCCCTCCCCTGGGCAGAACTTGATACATTCCAGTCACTTTCACACATAAAAAGCAACTACACCATCTTGCCTTGTTGGTCTGTTTTTCCTAAAGAGTACGTAGCTGTCCTTGACATCATTCCAGTCATGTGAGCCATCCCACCATGTCTCTCTAATTGCAGTGAGGTCATGGCCCTGTGACTGCACCCAGATCTCTAGTTCTTGCTATTAATTCCCCATGCTGTGTATGGTGTACAAGCATTACAGAGACTTGATCAAGCAAGAACGTATCCCTGGAGGGGTGCAAGAGGAGCCATCATAGTCATACACACCCATGGCTGGCCTTCTGACTCTCATCTTGGCAGCTAAAGAGCATTTATCACTGCTCTGGTTGGCCGGGCTTATTCCCCAGTTGGATGCGATAGCCTGAGCGTTACCACTTTGGACCCCAGCCTCTGAGAAATAAGCCCCAGATCAGCTGCAAAATGTGAAGGTGCTGCTAAGAGTAATACTGGCTTGCTCGCCAGGAGATTGCAGCTGTCAGCTTCTGCAAATAAAAGAATTAGCTGGGTGATGTTCTGTCTGAATAAATCATCTGAGGAGAGCAGACCGTTTTCTAGTCTCTGAGGCCAGAAGGGGATGTGAGCCACCACTTGTGCCTGCCTTGCCTCTTCTCTGTCTCCGATCTGCCCACTTCCTTTCCTTGTCTCTTCCTCCGTGAAGAGTATGTGTAGAGATTACACAGATGATGCCAGGAGCTTGGAAGGAGGAGGTGGGCTTTATGTTGCTCTTCCACCAGCAGTGAGAAGGCTTTTTTGCCGGAATGGTCTGAACTGCGTTAGCTTTATGCTTCCCTGGATTTTGCTACATGTTTTGTCACTCTTGGGCACTGCTAAGGGCTGCATTGCAGCAGGACAGATCCTGCTTCCGGAGTGCCAGTTTATGGATGAGCTGTAGCCACTTCTTTATTCCCCATGGTGGCTTTACAAGGGAATGGGGAAAGAATTTCCACTATGTGTGTGGTCTTCTAGTGAGGCCATGTTTATTAGTTCGTGAGTTATAACTATCTCACTTGTTGCTTGCAGTACATCTTTAAAAAGTTACCGAGTGTGTGCTGTGTTGCACAATTTAGGGAACCCTTAAATGTTGAATAGGCCCTGATGTGCTTTTCTGATCATCTGTGTCTCTCGCTGAAATCAGTGAAGTACTTGGTGAACTGGTCATGCAGCGGAGACGTGGCACGCGCTGGAAGTCAGCAACTCAGGTGTTCAACTCAGGAGCTCATTGTGCTGTCTACAAAGAGCAAGTGCATGCCCTTCCCTCCACAGCACTTCCTCACCTAAATCATGCCTTGTTCTCACAACACATAGCCTGTGATGCAAACCAAAGTGGCTTATGGGACTGTCCCAGCCTTTCTCTGTTTTGGCCTCACTGGAGAACAGGGAGGGGAGAGAAGGGTAGGAGGAGACCCAGAAGGCCAGGTATCTTCCCCCTGTGATCCCTGCATGACTCCATCACTCCACCAGGACAGGATTTGGGGAAGGATCCCAAACCTAGCACCTGGCTGTAGCATTTGGAAGGCCAGACCGCCCCAGGTTAGAAATAATCTGAATATTCTACAGCCTCTCTAGGGCTGTTTTTGTCTCCCTTTCAGGCACCCAAAAATGTGCAAGGACTCTCCAGAGCTGCAGGAGTTAATACAGAGCAAATGCCCCTTCTCATGGGGTAATGATCTCCTAAGCCCCCTTTTTAATGCAGCACTAAGGTCAAGAATTTTTACAATGGGTTGGTTTTTTATTGTTACTGTAAAATAGGATTGCTAAGCACTATAAAAAGGAAACCTTATGGTTCAGATTTACTGTGGTGTGTATTCTAAACAGTTTAATAAAACAAAACCAAAAGCTTTCAGATTTTCTTCAGTGGTTAATACACAGCATATTCTTTGCAGAGCCAAGCCTCTGGCTGTCGGTTGAACTGTGGTTCATAGACTTGGTGTGGGTAATAAGATTATAAAACATGTCTCTTGCTAGCCAGCTACCACACACTAATAATAATAGTAGTAACAATTCATTGCATCCAGAGATTTTAGGTGATCTGTTTTTTTCTTAAGAAATGTAGAAAAACCCTAAAAAAGGGTTTGAAATGAAACAGATCACAGCATCCACTGTAAAGGGAGAGGAAACATGATCGTTTCAGTGCTGGGGAGTGATCCCTCCATTTTGTCACAGCTGAAGTAATGATGTCTCCTGCAGGAGACCTTTTCCCAGTTGTAGATTTGCACACATGCCCCTGCACAAGGAAGGGGTGCAGATGTGAGGACCTATAAGGAGTGCAAGTGTGGATGCAGCCCTCAGCCCTGCCCCACCAAGGGCAGGAGGATGGTATGTACAAAACATCAGACAGAGAAGAGTTTTCTAGTTTTTTTCCCCAGTGCTTCTAGAGCTGTTGAGCTTTACAGATACACAGATTCAAAATGGCCTTTGGACTGAGCTTTTGGACGGTTTGTATTGCCAACCCAAAATCTCAGGGCAGAGGGAGCCTGGATTTTATTGAGGGAGTCTGTGCAAAGCATAGATGTTTGTTTTGAAGAGGAGACCGCTCTTTTGCAGAACAGCAGAGGGGAAGTCAGTGGCTCTTTGGAGCTCAAGCTTCCTTGGGATGACACATTAAATATTTTAAGTGCCGATTAACAGTTTATCATGGATGAAACTTCAGGGCATGTTGAACTTTTTCTGCATGTGTAGGGTACAGATGACAGAAAAATCACCGTTTAAATATTGCTCTAATTTACAATAGAAAAACTCTTACTTTTACAAGATAAAAGCATGTCCTGCTAATCCCTCAGAACACGTGCAAATACACGTGACCTTGCTGCTGTCAAGAGATGGGCAGAGGTGCACTGTGCTCCTGTAAGCAGCTGACACTTTCTCTCGGCACTTAACCTTCCTGGAAACCTGGCTCCACATGGAAAGCAAGATGTTGCCGTCTGTCTCAGAGAGCACCAGTAGGATTTTATGTGACTCAGGCCACCTTATTTCCAGCAAGGCATAATATACAGTGAATGCTGAATTATTAAGGAGATCC
>JAAGNO010014755.1:0-20249 GCA_033439905.1 Ceryle rudis
TAACCTTCTAGCACCTATCTGTCTCCACATCCCTATTTTTTGTAACGGACCCCTAGTAGGTTGCATCCATTCATCTTATTCTCAGCATTCTCTTCTCTCACAGGTCCCCTTAGGAAAACGAGAGAGAAAAACCATACGTTGGGCACCTTATATTGTTTCTTTCCTATGTCTAAATAATTTGTCTTTTTTTTTTTTTTTTTTCCCCAAAAAATCTTCCCCACATATAACTGTCAGATTTTAAATTTGGTAGCCGGTAGCAGAATGTTGTTGGTCTAGACAAGGGAATGTAACTGTTTTAGAAAGTGGGTAGTTAAGCTGATACTATTTGCAGGAAGTTCAGGTACCTCAGGCTCCCAGTTATAGGATGGTAAATTTGACATAGTCCAGGAGTCCCTTTTTGTTCTTGAAACTGTTCTCTTTGATTCCTTAGTGTTCAGTTAAGCTTACATAGCAGTACAGTGGCAGAGAGAAATCCAGGTTGATTTGGTTCTGTGAGAGGGCATCTTTTAAAGTCTATCTAAAGTCTGAAGTCCTATATTCAGACTCCCAAAGGAGAATGCAGTATGAAAGTTTGAGTGTATTACTCTGGATGTGAACTTCCAGTGTGTTGAACCAGAATTAATGTCTTCCTAGAACTAGAAATATTCCAGGTCTGGAAGCAGTACTAATAGACTTTTCTTGCCTGTTTCTGATGAGTATGAGCTCTTTCTCTTACTCTAAATAATGGACTTGTGCAACAGTTACTTTATTACTAATTAATTTCAACTAATTCCAAATATATGACAAATTGTCAGTTAACTTAGACAATGTAGGGAGTTTGGGGAGGGCTCAATATTTCATTATAAATAACAATTAGGACACACAAATATCCTACCGATGGTAGATGCTAAACCTTAGAGAACATCAATTTTAAACTAATATCTCGTAAAGCCTGCTTATTTGATAGGTTTCTATACAAATTCATTCAGTGTTCAAGAACGATGGTTATCTAACTTCAGAGTTGTATTTTTTCATAAATGAAAGCAACACTGAGCATGGGGAAGAGGGGGAAAAAGGAGACTTCACTTACCATGTATGAATCCACTCATGCTTGAGATAGAGGTTAACCATCAACTACTATCCTTGTCTCAGCTGGATGACCAGCTGTCTGAGGTGATTGAACAGTTTTTTAAGGAAGTTACAGAAGTGTCTGATTTCATATTAAAAAAAAACCCCAACCCCCCCCACAAACCCAAATAACTAATTTCAGACTGGAATATATAATATAAATATATAAGAGTGGACATAATTTTACTTTGAGGTCATGAATGGGTCTTCTTTATCTGTGCAAAGTCCTGCATAGTACAATCACAATTTATGGACTCTAGAGCAGAGGGTGAGAAGTGTGAGTAGGTGTGGAGCTCTGGACATAGATCTGAGTCATGTCAAGGAGACTAAAAGACACAATGCCTCTCTCTTCCTCAGCTGTAGTCCCAAGTGGATGTCTCTTAGCGATCAAGATTGTTAAACCTGGTGCATTCCACCAAAATGCCCATCTCTGAACTTCTAAAGCTTCATTACTCCTAGTAATCTATATTTCTAATTTATATAATCTATATAATCTAATTTTTTTAGCAGTCTTTTATTTTAGACCTTAGTTTAGCATTACATGTTAGAGAGAGAATATGTAGGGCACAGTGTCCCTCAGGATGAAGAATTAGATACAGCATGGAAAAGGAAATAATTCTAAATTTCATCAGTATTTCACCAGTGTTTGAAGAATGTTCATCTTGTAATGCTTAACAAAAAGTCAAGAGCAAACTGAATAGTCCCTAATTCAGTTAAGCAAACATCAGCTCTTACTGTATAGAAAATATTTTTGGTATTTTCAGGTGTTGTCAGTATGTGTCTCAGAAACTCTTAAGTGTAAATTTTATTGGATTATTTTTTTAAAAATAAACATACACAGAGTAAAAGGTCCATTTCATGGACATTTACTGACTTAGGCTTAAATTCCTGTAGACAATGCATAGTTCCAACACAAACAAATGGAAGCAATGTTTTGTCACTCTTTTGAAGTTGACCTGTATGAAGATGTGCTTTCACAAACACAAATGCTCAGTTTTTAGTGGAGATAAACCATGCATGAATTCATACTCTAAACCAGAAAATGTTTCTAAATCTCAGTATTTTTCTGTGGTGTGGAAGTTGTTGGAGCTGTTCTAATTTCTACTCAGTGTCAGACAAATCCCCCTCCCTCCAGTAAGTCTAGCCCTTGGAAAAAACTCAGCACCTGAAAAAGCATTTTACGTAAGATTTGGATAAATGTGGAAGAGTGACTGCTCTGCCTTTAACCATGTAAGCAGCAAACAAAGCAAAGGTTCATTTACAGGAAAAAAAACCCCACCCACATGTGTGAAAGGACTTTGATCTCTCTGTGTGGCATTTCAGTGGTTAAAAAAATTATTTCCAAGTATATTTTCTGATTATTTAAGTCTTTTCTTTTTTTTTTTTACTTTAATTTACAGCTACCACTTCCACATTTATACATTTTAATGATTTGCTCTTCTAAATGATACTTACCAAATCAGCTTATTCCAGAAAAAGAATCCATGAAATAGTCTTGCTCAATCAGCCCTTTTCTTGAATTACTTCCTTATCTATGAAAACGCAGTTATCACTCTTTGATTACCCTTAGATAATTAAATAATGACAAAAGTGCTTAATTTATTAAATTAAGTAGCTTTAGCTCATACTGACTTTTGATGTACAATTTAACTGCCATTAACACAGCTTTTGCTTCAGATATTAAAAGCAAATACCCCTTTTTAATTTCTGTATCATGGACTAGATGCTAAAATGATATAAAGCTTTTAGATTATTAAAAAGAATTTTGCAATCAGCACATTTTTTAGCTTTTTAAATCAAATGTATACTGACATAGGTATACTTAGGTACTAAAACAGCTTTTCAATAATATCATTATAATTGTCTTTTTGTTTCATTATGTTGCTGGGGAGAAGATGTGAGCTGAGACTGTGCCCTTCATGAAATGTTTTCAAGCTCCAAGTCAGAGAGTACTCTTGTAGGAGTACGAGAGTCTGCTGTCTGTCACTGAAGTAGGATGTTAATGGGCACTCCCTGCTCACTGCCCTGTTGCTTGTCAGGGCCTTGCCTTTCCCCCCCTGATCCCAGCTTTTGCAACTGAATACAAACTGAGAAGTCAGAAGTTCTTTCTTTACAGATAAATACTTCCTGATAAGTTTATTAGTCTTCAGATGCCCACCTGTGTTTCTTAGTATTGTCTGACTTTTAGAATATTAATGATTGCAGGGGGGGTTTATTGAAGTTATTGGTCTTGCTTGATTTGAAGGATTGAATTCAAACAAAACACTGAGTTTCTTTCTGGTTTTGTTTTTGGAAAAAGAAAAGAAGGCGGAAAGGGTGAAATAACTGTGAGGAAAACAAAGAATAAAACTGAGACCTCAGTAAGAAGAGAAAAGGTAATTTTAAAAAAGCTACAGAAGAGAAGATAAAGGAAAGAGAAGTGATTAGATTGAACCCTCCCCAGTACAGCTTTTCTTCTCATTTACATTAATGGAAATGTACTAGAGCTCCAATGGATGTTCTTACTTACAAGTGATTTTGAATGACTGCGTGAGCAACGCTCAATCTGTGTATCAGATCTGAGATGTGTGTGGCCCTGAACGGCCATGGAAGGGGAAAGCCTAAAGCCTGAAATCGTCCTGTATCTCCTTTTTATGTGAATAAATCAAGCCCTTAAAGAGATGAAAGGGAGTACTAACTACAGTTTTTATAAAACAGAAATAAGAAGAGTACATGTTTCCTGTCTAATTTATTTTAAATTACTTCTGAGTAATTCTGAGGAATAGAAAACAATGATGTTACTGAATGGCTGAATATTTATTAGTGTAGACAGTACATACTTATACAAATGCATTGCTGAAGATTTGAAGCTACGAGTGAAGTCTGTGAAAATACCACACTGTGAAACTAATATACTGATGATGAGGCCCAAAGGATCTCATCTCAGCTTGAATTTTGTTACAGGGAATTTCATCAAACTTGAGCTTATTAAAAACAAAACCACAGTATAGTGATTTTGTTCTTTGCGCTGGGATTTCTCTCTTTGGTTACTTCCCAGTTTTTCAGAAACTACCTTGTGTGAACAATTTTTTAGCATTTGCTTGCATCTTTTTGACCTTGTTGACCTTTCTACCACATTTATCATGACTGAGCTTATCTGACTTTTTTCCAGTGGCAGCAATTGTTGTGAGACTGTGATACAGCGACTTACTGCATTCTTTTACTTGCACTTTGTTTTCATTACTTCTTTCCTTGAACAGAATCAGGATGGAAAGCCTATGTTTGTGACATTTATGAAAAATGCTCTCTTATTATAAACAATAAAAACAAAAAATTGGAGTCAAGATTTATTAATCAAAAGTGGACAAACCTTACATATTAATTGTTCATTAACAACATAAAATTTTGATAACAGCTTTGTAATGGGTGTGAGTGCAGCGGAGATGACTACAGATATCTAAGTATACTGTAGACATATCTGAGCTAGCTTTATCTGTATCTGAGATATGCAGATGCTAAACACTGATGTATCTGTCACAGCATAGAGATAGCAAGGCCTAAATTATTACCAGTATACCATCTAAATAACAAATCTAATTCATAAATTTCTGCTCTGTCCTATAGTCAAAGTAATATAGAACCAGTTGACAATGGAGGCTATTGAAGTTGATATGGAAAAACTTAGGTGACTGTGTAATGACAGCTGTGAAGAGGACAAGGAAATAAAAGTTGTATAGGCTGCTGTAATTCTGATATGTTTGGATTTTTTTTTTTTTTGAGCACAAGTTTTTGCATTACTTAACATACAGTTAATATAAGTCTGTGGAAAGTGTTAGCTACTTATACTCCCATCAGGGAGTATTCCCCTATTATTATCAATACAGAGAAGAGAGGTGTTCAACATGCTAGACAGATCTAGACATGTTCACACACACACTCAAGAAGTTAAGTGCTACTCTGCAGCAATATGGATTGAATTTGGCTGTCAGATGATTTGTAAGCAAAAGCGTGTATCTACAAATTATAACATAATTTCCAGTAGTTTTCTCTGAAATTGCCTTAGATTTGATTAAGTTACTGCCAGAACAAAGTACATTTTCTATGCATTAATCATTAGAAATAAACTTATATTTTTAATTTATTTCTAATAAGTAATACATTCTGCTGAATGATTGTTCTTTGTTTATGGATGACTGCTAGAGCAGCTTGAATTTTATAATAATTCATGAGAAATTAATAAGCAGTCATAATGAATAAACTTAGGGACAGTTTAATGACTATTCATCAGCAGCTCATGCACAACAAATCCAAATGTTTATCAAAGATGTTCATAAACATAGTGCACAAGCAGCTTTAATGAACTGATAAAGAACATTAATGAACATTCATTATGAATTTCCCTTTGCTGAGAATGACATCCTCAGAGGAGATCTAACGTTTCAAATTATTTTTCTTCTAAAGAAAAGAACCATGGATGTTTCAAAAAATCCTAGTACTTAAGATGGGGTGAAAATAAAATTCAGATTTAATTTTTTATTGAGACCAGGAAGAAGTTGTGGAGTCTAAGAATATCTGGTCTTGTCATGATCCATGTGAGGGCTCCTTGAAGACCATTTTGCCAGAAGTCTGACAGATATTTATAGTCATCACTTCCTACTTTGTGGATTGGTACCTTCACTGTGGATTTCATGACTGTCTATTTTCCACAGAATACAGAATAATGGAAATGTAGGGCTGCATTCTAAGAAGCTTTTGAAGAAGGAAAAGTTTGAACATTAAGCAGAAGAAAAGTAGGAAAAAATTCTAGAGGTGTGAGAAAAGGGAGTAATATTTAGCAACTCACAGAAGGGGGAATTATTTCTAGAGTTGCATCTGGATGCCAAAGGATATGCACAAGTTCAGAAATGGACTGCACAATCATGGGCAAGATATCCATAAACAGGTGTTACTGAAGTGAATATGCAGGAATGTATCCTCTTAACATCCCAAATGATTGTGACTGCTTAGATATGAGGGAAATGATAGAGGTTAGGTGCTTGTATTGTTCTTAAATGAAATGTCCTGTTGCTCTCAGAGACAGGATAAAGACCATTGATCTAAAGCAGCAGAGCTTTTCTTATGTCCTTAGATGATATTTGCAGTGAATAAACAGATTAATCTTTGGGAGGTTTGTGAAAGATATTTAAGTTAGAACATGATAAGCATCAGAAACTTCATGGCTGGGGGACTGATTATTATTGTTTTCACACTTTGTGTAATGCTGAATGGAGGATTTACATTGACATGTATCTTTTAGAAACTTGTATTATTTTATTTCATATTTCAGCATTTTTTTTTTTTGGTAGTAGAACATTTGTAATCCCAGTAACAATTATAATCTAAAATATGAAAAAAAAAGTTGATGTTTCAATGCTATATTTCTGTATTGTTGATATATAATGACTATGTGATTGAAGTTATATATATATAAACTTTATGGAAACTTCTTTCAGTTCATTCTTCAGTTAGTAAAATTATTAATTCCTCTCCTACCACCACTGCATTTATGGACGACTTACTGGATAGGCACTGGCATTTTTGCTTTTCCACTTAATTACTTTGTAAGACATTATATATATCAATACGCAATTTCAGGTATATCTCTTCAGTAAGCCTATGATGGTGGCAGCATAGGAAAACTATTCTATATGCCACAAGAGCTATCAGAGATACAAGCCTTTTCTGTTCCTGAATGTTACCCAGGAAATAAAAGTTATAAAGAAAGAACTGTGGAACTGGCCTGAGGATGCCAGTACTGTTTTTCAGAATAGTATGAAGAAAATGCTTTCTTTCTTATTCCACGCTGTATCTCCTGCTTTCCTCATTCAGAATCCTAATGCTGCAAAATAGACTAGAGCAGTTCTATAAGAAGACTTCTGTGAAAAAGTCATGAGCATATTGACAGCCCTATTTCATATCTGAACAGGAACTCCTAATCTGTTTCCTTCACAGAAAATTCTGTGCACAGAAACTTCAGTGCAGCAAATTAAAATCTTAGGTTCAGGAAACCAGCTTAATATTTTCACTGTTTATGATTTTGGTTATGAGTATATATTAAACTAAAAAGTCAAATCCTTGTGGTCAGGAGCTATATATTCTTCCTCTTGATTATCATTTCACTGTTGAAAAATTGTATGTTATATTTTATTCAATTTGCATTCATAATCCAAAGTAAGAATTGTGTAAAGTATTATTTAGAAGGTTACTTTTTACTGGAGATACAGTGAGAAGTAGACTATCTCTGTTCACGTTCATAAAATACAGCTATTGGTTCCACTTTGTTTCTGGTAACTGACTGAAGTTTCACCAGCACAGTGATGGAGGCTTAGGTGAAAGACTTTAACTATACGCTGGTTTCTTTTCACAGCAAATAAAAATGATATTCACAGCATATTAATCATGATTTCATTGCAGAAATATTGGAGGTCAACTGAATAAAATCACATTTATCTGCAGAGGAACTGGAGGAATCAAATATTATTCCTTCAGCTGGGATATGCTTTTTTATCTCTAATTCATAGTTATTGGAATAAGATGAAAGCTGTACTAATCATTGTGCTGAATTTGCTTTGCGTACAGAATAACTAAGCTGTTTCTGGTTTTACTACGACTAAGAACTCTATAGATACTCATATAACTCAGTATGCTCAAAATCATGTTATGCTCAAAAAGGGAACTTACATATATAAAGCCAAGAATTTATTATTTGTATAACTGAAATCTTAACAGTCTAATCAAGGGATCATTATTAGTCCACATCTGGTTAGTACAAAAAAGGAAAGAAAAGTAGAATGGAAAAGTCTTAGTAATAGCAATCCAGTTCAAACTGTTTCATAAAGATTTGGTGGTTACTACCCCTTGTCCTGGTGTTATGCTTATCCTGCTGCCTTTCTGGGTCCTAAGGTGAAGGATTTCAGTCTGGTGTGTGCATGTATGTTGGTGTGGGGGGGTACAGTGGGTTGTTAGCAGCAAGTCCTTTCCTGGGAGCAATGTGATGTTAATGGCTTCTTATTCTAGGATCCACTTGTGGTCATTTTTTATGTTTGCTAACTTTGTTCTCTTTAGGACCTCTAAAACGATTTTTTTTTTTTTTTTCTCAGATCCATTTCTTTAACTGACCACCAATAAGACTCCCATCCTTAGGTCTCTAGTGTTAGCTAGGTCTCAGTCTCCTATTACCCCATGACTATAGTCTTGTATACTATGGCCAGTGTTCCCACTTCTCAAGGCCTCTACCAGGTCTGTATTTCTGCTGACTACATTATTATGTTACAATCATAAATATCTCATTTTACACAGAATAGCTACTTGTTGCTATCTGTATAAAAACTATGGTTGTACTATACAAACTTAAGCAGAAATGAAAGGAGTTATAGTTACCTGATCACGTAAAGAAAACCCAACTGAAACAAAACAAACAAACAAAGAAACAAACAAACAAAAAGGCTGGTAAGGTTAAGCCAATTAAAACCAAAGCTTCAGGACAAGTTCAGACAGAGCAAGCCTGACAAGTTTTAGTCCTGAGGCCATGTAGACTCAGCAGCCTGTGGCCTATTACTGTGCTTCTGGGCTGCAGGGTTACAGCCTTAAGAGATACTTTCTAATTTCTGTCTCATAATTTAAAGACCTAATTTTGGAAGAATCTGATCAAAGGTAGGTTCTCCAAAGATAATATGGTTAATAGTTTATCTAAATTTTTCTTTGTTTCTTATTGCTTATTACTTTTGCACTGCATTCTTGCACATCCTTGTACTTCTTTGGGATTAAATATGTAAACATGCTTTCTTTATACATGAAAACCTCTAAACCATTACAACTATTGTAAAATTAAATTGCATGTTATGTTAGAAAATCTGAGCAACCAAATATCTTTACTTGTTTTTTTCACCATACCCAGACCCTTATATACTCTGAGCTGCAGTGCCAGTCATCAGATTCTGGCTTGTCCACCTCTTGGTAAGATTTAATTTGTCCAGCAGCATTTCTGCTGTGGTCTTGCACCAGAACTCACTGTTAGGGAGAGTGTAGCAGTGAGGGAAGCCTTTGGTACTAGCACTGAATGAGGTAGTTAATCCTGATTGGTATAGTTTGGTGAGGGAAGTTGCCAACACGAAGCTGAATGATATTCCTGAAAAAATGTGCTTTTTCAGAGGTCATAGAGGTACCGCAACTGAAATGTGATTTTTGGTGCATTTGAAAGTAAAGGGAATTTTCAATGGAAACAGATATGGTATAGAATATGTGACTAGTCTATAACAGATTTGAGGCTGGGACCTAGACTTCATCAAAGACAGTGAGTACTTCTAAAAACTTAATGAAATCACAGGATAATGGATGATAGGATAATTCAGATTGGAAGGGAACTCAGGAAGGCTGTAGACCAACCTCCTGCTCAGGGCAGGGCCAGCTGTGACGTCAAACTAGGTTACTTAGGGCTTAATCCACTTAAGTTTTGAAAATTTCCCGTGTTGGAAACTCCACAGCCTTTCTGGGCAGCATTTTCAACTGCTCAGTTTTACCTTGTGTCCAGTCTCCAGTTCACAAAGTTTTTCCTTGTATCAAGTCAGTCTTGCTTCAATGTCCATTGTCGCTCAACCTCCTGGCATGCACTCCTCTGAGGAGTCTGACTCTGTCTTCTTAATAACCTCCTTTGAAGTATTTAAAGGTTACTATTAAATGGATTTAAGAAGTTTTTACACCTATATTGAAAGAAAAATAAACTATTAATTCAATTTCAATGTGGAAATTAACAGTATAAGCATTATATCTGCTTATATGATATATTATTATATCTGATGATGCTTCTTTCTTTTTTTTAACCCAAACTCCAAATAAATCTTTTTTCTTGGGTAGGTATTGTATTTACCTGAATGAAAAAAAAAAAAAAAAACAAACCAGTTTTTACCCTGAAATGGTCATTCTTACTTTTCATCAAGCTGAATTCAACATCTATGACTCACCTTTTTTATATAATGGATGCACACTATACAGATCGACTTCTCAAGAATACCATACTTTAAGAAAATAAGTCTTTTGTGCAGTGTGTATTCCTAATTTGGAGAGGTCAGATCGATAATATACTAACTGTTCACTTTTAATTTTGTGGAGAAGATCCTGAGTATCTACCACAAAGTGTTGCCTGCAATACATATTGTTTTGGTCTTTGGCACCATGCCTGCAATATAACATGTCAAGAAGAATCCCTGAATTGTGGAACAAATCAGAGGTAGACAGGCATTTAAAAACAGATTTGATTTGCTGTATTTTGCAAGCTTTCTGAGGCAAAGTGATAAACCATAGCGGCTTGAAGTAATGTGATGAGAGCACTCTATCACTCTGCATACGCTTAACTCTGTTTCACTATCATGCTGCCCTTAAAAAGTGTTTATGAGAAATAAAAAGAACTATCAGTTTGATACAGATTGGTAATATCAGAAATGCAGAATCATGGATCCAAATAAGCTATGCGTATAAAAGCATTACATGTTGAATGAGTTAACTGTATATTACCTGGAAACTTCTACACATTGCTATTTTTCACATTGATGCCCTTATGAGATGTTTAAAAGATATGCATTGGACTGGATTTTGTTGAACTGTATCTTTTTTTTTTTTTTTTTTTTTTACTGTTTTCAGAGCTAAGATGACGATCATTTTTTAAGAAAAGAATCCTTAATTTAAAACAGTCTTCAGTGACCTTTCCTTTTCCACCCATCTGTAAGGGAAATACAAGTGTTCTAATAAGATTTAAATTTTGATGGCTAGTTTTAATAACAAAAGCCATAAATTTTAAGAATGAAAATAAGAAGTAACTTAACGAATGGGAGGAAACAGCATCCAAGCTACAGTACTCAGTCCTCCAAGAACCAGGTGTCAAACACTGAACTTGTGTTAGGAACACTGAATATGTATGACAGAGGCACAGATAAAAAGACACAATAAAATTACATAGAAAGAAATCTTCAGATTGATTCCTTGTACATACAAAACTTCATAGACACAGAGATTCATATTTCAGCATAACCAATGCTAATAATTTATATAAAAAAACCCAAACACCCACAGTGGGTTCAAATCTGCATTTTTGGCTGGGGATTACAAATGAGTAACACATCATAGTCAAGTTCTGTTGGAAAGGTATCCTCCATAGATTAACTACTTTAAAGAACTTTATAGTGTTTAGATCTGAAAAAATATATGGTATAATGTAATTTAAATCATACAAGTCCTTTACATTTCTTAGCATAGACGTAAATCTATTAACTAAGAGCTGGTAGCAATAGAGAGTAAAGAGACATCTTTAGTGAAACTATACAAGAGGAACAAAATCTCCAGGTAGAAATACAGTAAAATAGAATAAGCTCTTATCTACTCAAAATAGTATTTGCAGTCATTATTTTGGGGTAGGAGAAATATAGGATAAGTGCTTCTGAAGAATAAATCCACATACAACCTTCACAAGGCAGGAATGTGGGCTTTCTGATAATCTCACAGGGGGATTAGTGAAATCTCTGTAGGCTGAAGAAATTAGGCCTCCTCAAAGGTGATGTGAAAGAAGAAAGAAAAGAGTAAAGTAGCTCATCCCAAGGAAAAAGAAGGAATTGTTGCAAGAAAAATCTGCCCTTAGAGGATATGCTTTAAAAAGATGTCTTTTCAGGTATTAAAAAAAAAAAAAAAAGTTAAAAATTAGATTTATGCCTCACTGGGCAAAACAGTACATTAAAAAGATCTCATCCTATAATTACTAATTAAAAAAAAATCATCTTGGGGCAGTATCGATTTTGTATAAATTTTGTAAGTTTCAAATGTGCTTGGATTTTGTGAGCTTTTTGTTCTTCACTATTCATCAGTTTAAGTCAAACATATTTTGTCTTTATGAGATATTTTGTTAGTAATTAGTTAACTTGCCTCTCTTGTTAATTTTTTTTTTTTTTTTTTCTGTTAATATACACTGAAATCTTAAGGATATAGGCTGGAGTGAACCACAGAGCACTGAAAGCAATAAATAACAGGGGTGGCAAAGGAAACTTCATTTCTTCCACGTCTTTCTTCCCTTGTAAAACAGGTTTTTATGTGTAACAGGGAGCACTATTGCACAGTTGGTGTTCTCTCCAACTGCATGCTCTAGAGGTAATAAGCTCAACTGAGCCTGTAATGATAACTAGACCTGTTACTCAACCTATTTATTACCTCATCCCATGGGTCCACTCTCTTGATCTGGTATGTCCTGATAACTGCTTTATTGCAAAAGTGAGGGAGTGTCCTTCTGCTTTCTCTTCACATCCAGACTTCCAGATTTTCTATTGAGAGCATGTTGTAACCTCTAATATATACAGACATTCTCACTTCATTTGGCTCATTGAATAGTTCTTTGTCATATGCAGGAGGTTCAGCAAGAGAAGTTGAAGGAAGCTGGCAGAGTGTTCTTTGAGGAGATAGGAGATGCTGGATCAAATGCCCTCAGAAGGGTGAACGGATCTTCAGTAGTGCAGTCCTTGCTAATCTGTTGTCTAAAATGATCTAACCATTTGTTCTGTGAGTAACAGGTACGTAAACCTTTATCTTCATAGGAGGGTTCAGAGATGCAAAATCAATTGATTCACTCTGCATCATTAAATCTGCAAATTTTTGATATTTTCTTTGTTCTTCTTCATAATGTGGTTTTTTTTTTTTTTAGAAGTTTACAAGATACAAATGTAGAGCACAAAACAAATGAGAAGTAATAACTTTAAATTATTACTGCATCTTAAACTGAAGGGATCGCAGTTATATTGTTGAAGTCCATTATTTGATGGAAGACATTATAGTACACAGATAATGCTCTGTGAATAGAAGATCTTTTAAAGATTTCTAATCTAGACCTTTTCTAACCTTCTTGATAAAATGACTGAATTCTTTAATCACTGTTGGCTGTTTTTTTCACTGAGGGTTGTATATTGTAATCTCAGACTTCTGTGAATTCATTTCAATGTAAGATTTTGCTATTTCCTACAGCTAAACTGTGGATAGAACAGTAAATGCCCCTTGATTGCTCTCAAGGTTATGTTTTATCAGGTTGCTAAGGAAAAAAATAAAAAGAGAAAGGAAAACAACAAAAGCACAATGGCATTGCTCTCAGAAAGCTGTCATTCATTCACCTTGAACAGCCAGTGACAATAACCTTAAGTGAAATCACTCTGGTTTGTTTTTTTTTCCCTTTTAAAATCTTTGAGAAGGGATGGCTATGAGCTCTTAAGGAGGTCCTAGGAACTATTCCCACATTCATCACATTCTTGTCTCATACTAATATCCCCTGGAGAAACAGTAAGCAAATCTGGAAATGTTTGAGGTGATATCAGTGCTCTTGAAATGAATCACAAATTTCATCTAAACCCTGAGCCTTTAACAGGGATTAATACTAAAGTGACATGCTGAGGAGAAGTTGTACAATTTCTCTAGCTGTAATACAGTATTCCCAGTATTTAAATATATACATTCATAACATTACAAGCAATTAATCTATTGGTGGGATTGAGCAATAGCTATGGACTTCACTAAGATTTGGCCTTTCACCACAGTCCAGAATGCTTCCTGGTGCTGAGGACTAGATTCTGACTTCTGTCATCCACCATTCCTGGCACTGCTGGACTGGTTGGGAGCTTTCAGCAGGGTCAAGTTGTTCTTTAGGCCAAATCATTCTGCAATATTTCCTTGCATAGTCTGTCTGCTTTCTGCTTTGTTCACTAAGGAGATGCTCTCTTCTGTAAAAATGCTTTTGAAGTCCCTCCTCTAGAGCCAGCTATTTGGTGTGTCAACAGACACATGACCTTTAGCTAATCTTCTTCTGATTCTGGTATGTCCCATGCCTTCACCAAGTTGGCAGCAATCATACTTTTGATTTGTGGTGTAGATATGATACCCCTTTCTTCTCCCTCACACCTTATCAGCCATGAAAATCCTTTAGTTTACTAATCCGTGAACTGCTAGCCCCTGAAGAACATAGCCACCCTGACCATTTAGTCATCAAATGGGAGAAAGTTGGGACATTCCCTGCCCCTCTTCTGCAGTCGGAACAATTGCAGCATGTAAGGTGGGCCTATTCCATTTTAGACTCTGAAAAATAATTGAAAATAGCACAAGTCTTAATTAGCTATGAAGTTTTCCAACACTGTGATGCAAATATGGTTTGATCCTTTGGCTTGAAGACCAATTCTAGGAAATGGTGTTTCTTGTTTTAAAATTGTGTAATTTAATTTTTCTCCTCATTACTGAGCGTAGCAACAAAGGGCCTAATTAATGTTAAGTCTGATAAGCTTTCTTAGATATAGATACCTGTCTATAAAGAAAGCGACTGATGCCACCACATCCCATGTAGCTCACATGATGAGCGGATGATGAAGCCAGAGATGCTACTGACCTGCAAGGCAAACACAAAGTGAATAAAAAAATTCACACAGAAAATGTAGTATTTAACTAGACATTTTCTGTCCTCTTTTCTACTGTTTATGACATATGAGTTTAAATAAGGTTTTTCACCATCCTACTTTTCCTGCAGTTGCATGTCAGCTTTTTGGTTTTTGCTACTCAAGGAAGGGGCAAAACATTTTTCTTTCTCACAAGTGAGCGTATCAACCTACTTACCTGAAGTTTATTTCAACTACAACAGAAGGCTGTGGAATTTATGCACAGGACTTTGCAACAGACCCATTTTCTTAAGCTGTTTTTTACTACTAGCTGTACTCATTATTACCTGGGGTTTTTCTTACAGTGTATATAAAATATTTTCTGTCAAGTCATTGTCACTTCTAAAGGACCCTGTGTAGTAAAACAACTACTGTATTTCTTGTGGATTTAGAGTTTCATCATTTCTACCTTTGGTAAGAACCAGATTGCATTTAAAGGACTTGTTGCCTGGGATGTGGTTTAAAAGAAGTGGATCATTCTTTTGAAAAGCTTTGATCACTGCAGTCATATTGTTGCACCTTTTATCTTGCTGGTACATTGATTTTAGCCAAAGATTGCCTTTCATGAAACTCTGAACTTTAAAAGCACCTCAGTTTCAAGAAAAAAAATATTCTGTGAAACGTATGAAGGCTCAGTTTTGATCTTTTTATGTGCATATTACTTCTAAATTATTTTCTGTGGGACAGATGTTAATACTTACCCTTCTAAAATGTGAATTACTTACTACCAGTGTGGAAAAAAATTCAAGAATTTTAAAGTGTATGAAAATAATCACATAATTCTGCCTTTCAGTTGGGTTACTTCTTCGTTGTTTTTGTTAATTAGTGATTTGGTGAACCACCTGTGGCTTGATGTATATATTGAAACACAGGATTCAAAGGGTGACTATATTGTGTGTATTTCTAATTTGTTTTTTAATGTCTGCTGTGCTTTGGTATTCTCTAGAAGTTTCTTAACGGGACTGCAGAAAACAAATTTTTCTTTTTTTAAATGCGCTGAAAGAGATGCAAGGAACTTTTATGTTTGCCTAGAAAACAGGAGAAAGAAAGATATGAAGAGTGTGCTACAACTATTACTACACTGAATAATTTCTAGTATAACTGGAAGATGAACTAAATAGATATAAAGATAAGAAAACAAGTTTGAGCTTTTTGACTCTAATCTTGTTTGTGTTTCTGAGTTTGTAGTGCTGAAGCTCATGCCGCTGGCACTTTTGATTTTTTTTAACAAAAATTAGCAAAACATAATGTCTTAACTATTAGGCTTACTATGTAAATTCTAGCATAACAAGAAATGGCAGGAGAAAACCTTCATATTAATTCTTCTCTTAACAAACTAAATCTGAACAAAGTTGTTCTGCAAAGGCATTGTAAGAAGACAGGTTAAAGAAAGGAAATGTCTGTGTTTAAGTAGGCACTGCTCTAACTCAAGGTCAGTCTGTTCTCCCAGAGCGCTCCTATATCGACATTTAGAATCCCTCTGAAAACTATCTCAGAAGTCTTAATTTTAGCCAGAAAAATGTTCCCAAATGGTAGCTGAATGTGAGAGGTGTATATGGGACTTTCTGGGGCACTGAAACTTCACAGCATGGAGAAATTAATGTGTTGATTTTATATTTCTGTATAAATTCATATTCTTAAGACTTTCCTTTCTGAAAGTGTCGTACATCTTTTATACTTACTCATGTCTATACTCAAATGAAAAGAATACAATTTTGCTTTGCCTCAGTTGTCTAAGGTTCCCTTAGTAACGCTGGACATAAACTACTTGAATGGAGGGAAAATAAAACATTTTTTTAAGACACAATTACATCTTCCTGTCAAGCAGTGTCAATTTCTTCATTAAAAGTGATGTCCAGGAATTAAGATAAATTTCCCCTTTCTTAATTGGATAAGGTGCTATAAAAAATGATTCCATATACATTTGAGGCAATGGTGTCTTCCATTACCTTTCAACAGTATGTATGACTAAAGTCCGAGTAGCAGTTGAAAGAAGGTGAATCTTCTGATTGTCAAAGAATTTTTGAAATGCAGCAAAAGTTAGTCTCAAAAATTTTTGCAGCTGTTATTCCTTTTGGGGGCTGAACAGTGTATCCCAGTTCTAATTAATTTGTGAACGCAGCAGTATCTTATTTGAATGCTTCTACTCAAGTTCCTTAAGAAGTGGATCTCATAATACAAGATACTCCTCACAGACTGAAATTTTGGTTATACTGTAAGCTCATTTTGCTCTAGTTGGGTCTACTTCTCCAGTCTCACCAGCTAAGCAGTTAAAGAAGTTTCAAAGCCAACATATTGCTAAGCACTACATATTCCTCTCACTCCATTGTCAAGTACCATTGTTTGCCTATTATATTTAATGTCAGGCTCAATAACCCTTTTTTTTTTTAAGAAGGTATTCCAGTTTTCACTAGTGTTTTCCTGGGACTTGCAGGTTCTATACTCATTTTACATTCATATTTGCAGGTTTGTTTTTCTATTCATTATATTTGTTTGCATTTGTTTCTGCACCGTTTGCATTTATTTCTGCAAATCTGTGGTGTAATTAGTTTGTCAGATTACTTGTTAGGAAATAGCTGTTTAACATAACAAAGCCTTTTAACCCTCTGTGAAAAGTTCACGAACACATAAAATCTCTGTCAAGCTCACATAGGATTTTGCCTGTTAATTGCACCAGTATTTTACTTCTAATTTATTCTTAGTTATGTTGTTTAGTCCTGTAGACAGCTACATTTAAGTGAGGTGAACTTAATCTAAGAATAAAGCTTATATTCCAACCCAGTCTTGTAAGCACCTTCAGTCATACAGACAGTAGAGATATGCAATATTTCCTGTTAAAAATTAATCTCACTTTTTTAGAACCCTATCATCAGATGGGTGGAATAGCATTCCTGGAGATACTATTTCAGGTGCATATCTTGTGATAGAAGCAACAGCTATTCTGCACTTGCTTTGTGTGCTCCAATACACATTCAGTTTGCAAAGATGAATTACTTATTTCTAGAACAATCTTATGAAGAGGTTGATTCCACTGAAGCTTTTTTTTTTTAATAATTATTTTTCTCTGCTTATTGTAAGAAATAGTTTGTTCAGTAACTGTCAGAATGAAGTGTCACACAGTTAATCTTAATTCAGCAGGTCAGTATGCAGATGGACAAGAATATTCAAAAGAAGTTTTAAAATGTTACAAGAAGGTTGAATATAAAAAAATCTGTACGGCAGACATTCTTGGACATCATTCACATCCAGAATTCTTATGCTAGACTTGAAGAAAGATGTGAAGTGGCCAGGTTGAATGAAGAACAGTATTTTGATGCCTTTTTGATGTTGTATTTGCTAGTAGTGAAACATATTGATTAATTCTAGTCACAGTTCCTCACTCTAATTCCCTTAACGCTAATTCCAAATATGTTAAATTTTGTTGTTTGGCAAATTCTGAATGCTCAATATTTCTATTGTTACTGGGCAGAAATTTAGGAGGCAGAAAGAAACTAAAAAGGCTACAGAGCATTTTTAGCATTGCTCAGTGTAGTGCATGTGACTAAGAAAAGGCTTGAGTGCTGTGCAGTCTCACTACCATTGGCCTCACAGCCCGATTCATCCAGACTAGCATTTCCAGGTGTGACCTATAATTGTCCAGTTTTCATTCCAGAGGAACACAAGCCCTCCAACATCCCTGCATCAAATGCAGCTTTCAGATGTCTCACATACACTACAGCATATTCAGTAATGTTCTTGATTGTGCCATTGACAAGAAAGGTTGGATCAGATGATCCTTGAGGTCCCTGCTAACCTAGTATTCTATGGTTTTCACCTTCATAAAATATTGTAATGTCTTTTTACAGTGTACTGAAGATTTCTAGACCTGGTTATTTCCAGGAATGAATCTTTTAAGTGAGACCACAGAAAGCACTGCCAGAATTTAAGCATCCCATACCTTCCTATTAGATTCTGCTGCTGCTGAATGTCTGAAGCAGTCGGAACCTGAACACCTAGGGACAGCTGAGTGATGCTAATGTCCCTAGCTGCTGAGAAACCAGCCCCTGAAACAATGCAGAAAAGATCTCACGGGTTGATAACTCATGGCGATTAGGGCAGCCCCCTCATGCAGCTGATCTGGGAGTGCACCTGGCCTCCCTGGTGTTTCCTGGATAGCTGGATGGGGTGGAGGGGACCAGAAGCACAGCACAGGGGAGCTTGTGTCCACTCATCTGCTCAACACTCATCTGCAAACAAGTCTTTCATCTTTCTACCTTAAAAACATGGAGGGTCCTTCAAAGGACTCTTTCGCAGCCACGAGGAGATCCTGGATTCTTAAAAAGCATTTTGTAATTTTATTGACGGCACAATCCTGGAACATCTTTGAAAATACAGCTACTGTATTTTCTTCATGCATAAGTAGAGAAACAATTTCTGAAGTAAGGATAGTCAGGGAGGGGGCTAAAGAGTTTTCTCCTTAATTTCCTAAACTTTTAAGGATTTTATTGAAAAAATAATGATTCTATAACAGCTATTAACACAACATACTGTTCATACTTAGGCTTTCTGGAAGTCTTAAATTTCTTTGATGCAAAGATTTTATTTTAATTGAATGTGTGCACAGTATTTACTGAAAGAAAATTTTACTGTCTACTAATGAACTGCCTTAGTGCATGAGTGAACTACAACTGTTACTTTATCCAGAGTAACACTATTTAAAATCAGGTACTGAATCAATGAATTCCCCATCACAATTCTAAGCAAATCTTGAACCCATCCAAGTAACAAGGCTAAAGCCCAGTAAGAAAATACCCCATGTGGAAAAGTACTACTGCTGTTGAAATGTTAACAGCAGGAAGAGTTACAGATCATGAATTTATTTCATCCTGACAAGCAATTGCTGCCAGTAAAAACAAGACAAAAAAGCAGTGCTTTGGCTGACTGAAGTTGACCTCTGTCAGTTATTTTGTCAGACAGAAAAATGGTATGATGTCACTGGAATCATGAATAGGCTCATAAATACCCAAATCTCCACCTCTTATTTTGGAATACTCACTCAGATTCCAAACATGTTTGAATCAGTTGGTAAAATGGAGTTATGTTGATTTGTCAGCAAAGTAGTTGATTACTATATTATGCAAAACTGGTAGAGCAAAACTTTGCGAATGTCTCTGGAGTTCCTCAAAAGGTTAAACATTATAGTCTGATGACAGCAGCTGAGAAGCCAAGTCTAAATTTCTGTATAGTATAGTGAGTGTCTCAGCTCTGTTCCCAAACTTATGCCTTTGTATGCTATGAGGAGGCAGGTCTGGATACAGTCACACCATTGTCTGAATACTTCTGAGCACTTCCCCAGTCATCTGGTACCTCAGCAGAGTTCACCAAAGCTGTCATTTCTGTATATGGGGAAAGGAGAGAAAGAAAAGCTGAAAGCAACTGGAAGATTGTCATTGAGTTTGTCTGTATCACAACAGACATGTGACCTCATCAGGCCAATAGTCCTAGGGAACTGGGTGAAGAACTGGCAGAGTGTTTTAACCTCTCCATAGAGGGTGATACTGCCTGCAGGAGAGGTTTAAGTACTGATGAGGGGATTAATCCTCACAGTGTGTACAACTGAGAAGTATTGAGGGTAGGAAGGCTCTGCAGAGGGATTTGGACAGGCTGGAGCGATGGGCTGAGGTCAATGGGATGAGGTTTAAC
>JAAGNO010014756.1:2130-12970 GCA_033439905.1 Ceryle rudis
TGCTGTTGAAGAACGCTGGTCGCCAAGTACAGAATAGCTGAGAGGGAACAAAAAAGGTGGTTTTGCTTTCACAGGCTCTGGGATTTGCATTTTGTTTGAATAGATGATTTCCTTTCCTAAGATTGTTAAATCTTTTATGTGGATAGCTGGGTAATTTTGTTACTTTTAGAGCACTTGGCTTAAACCAGGAGTTGGATGAAGCAAGTGGAAAAAACCCAGTATCTTTCTCCATTCAGCCCTGTTTAAATATGCACAAAGAAATTCCAACACCGTGGACTTAGATCTTGTGATGTTACCAAGTTATGTGGTGACAATACTTGTGTTGTAACATCACCTAGGGGAAAAAAAAATAAATAAACACAATGCAGATGTGAAAAGAAAGTGAATTGCCCTTGGCTGCTGCCTGCCAAGGGTCCTGTGCTCCTCATCCTCCTCAGACCCGGAGGAGAGTTTCTTCCCCACTGCCAGCACTTTCTCATCGCTCTCGTTGCTTTACTACAGCTTGAGCCACATGAAGCTGGTACGTGAAGTCAGCTTTGTGTGTTGAATTTTGTGAGTGCTGCTCCTCAGTGCTCAAGCCTAAACATTTTTGAGCTCATCCTTGGCAAATGAGCTGGAGAAGTGGTCACTATTTGAGGTCCTGAGGACCTTTTGGAAGCTGGATGTGTAATAGCATGTAAATAGGGAGCTCCTTGTGAACAGGGCTGGTTATCTGTTGGCATTTCCCTTGTTCCGAGTGGGAACGCTTGGGTGACTACCTGGGTTTCTGGATAACTAGAGGTCCCTTACAATTTCTAACAATTTACATTTAATTTACTTACCTGGGGAGGTGCAATAAAAAAGTTGAACGCCGCTCTTTCTTCTCTTTGCAGAAACAAATGGAAATGTGCCTCTTCTACTTAGTCAGTCCTACTAAAATACGATCTAACTTGATACTACCTACAGCTTTTTTTCCAGAGGATTGGAGATTGCAATCTTTTCTCCATCTCCTATCTCTTTCACAGCGAAATTGCTCAAAAAAGATTAGTGTGTAATAGTGAAGAGATCGAGCACTTGGTATAAAATTACTGTAAACATTATAAGATTCTTCCAGTTGCTTTGGGGTAGGTGAGCGCATTCAAAGTTGGTTAGTGATGCAAGCTGCAGCTTTTTGCTGTTGTCATTTACTGTCTGCTGCAAATGCTGCTCACGAGGAGGCTCAGAGGAACTGCCCGTTTATTTTTTTGCTTTCATTTGTGTTTTTCTTGGAACATACGAATGGTAACTTTACAGGAGAAGGTGGCTTTAAGAAGGGCAGTAATTAGTAGATTCATGGTTTCTACTTGATAGTACAAGATGAATGCCCTCAGCAGGGAGAGTGCTGCCCTTTCTGCAGCAGGCTATTGCCTTGGGCTCTGAAGATGATCAGTTCTGCCCCTTGGCTTGTCCTCTCTTTTCTTTTGGCTTTGGTGCCAACTGTTTGCAGGACTCGAGTTGTGGATTCTTTCAGTTTTTTGCTTGTATGCATAAAATCGAATGGCTTTTAAAAGTTGAAACACTGCAGGTTGTCTTCCAGTGAAGGCCAGACATATATCTGAAAAAACAAGTCTTTAAAACCTGTTGTTTCTGGGATTGACCATAACGGGCTTGTTTTTAACTGGAAATGATGCGACTGAGTTTTCAGGCTGGTTTTGTACCTTAAGATGCCTATTCAGCTGTCTTTGATGCCTTTGCCACAAAGGAGAGAGAATGGTTTTCTGTCCAGCGCTTAGAGCCTGGCATCGGAAGGCTCATTTCTGTGCTTAGAGCTGCAAACTGCTGTTCTCCTCGTAGAGCAGGGGGAGCTGGAAGCATCAAGACACCTGAAAACCAGTAGCTGAATGTCTCCCGCTATGCGTGTCCACACTTGATAGGCCAACTGCCACTGCTGAGTTTGTGACCCACAGAAATGGCTCAGACTGTCTCCCAGCCTCGCGAACCACCCGTTCGGACTGCGTATGACTTGTGGCAATGAACATCTCTTCCTGCTACGGGTGAAAACTTCATGTTTTTATTCATTCTTGGGTGCTTTGAGGCTGTAGTGATGCCATCTTGATAAAACCCCTTAGGCTTGTGTCTTGTAGATAACGACATAGTAGGACCTACTCGGATACCAGAACTCATCTAGACGTGATAATATGAATCTCTGCACAGGGTAAATTCTCTTTCAAGAAGTCTACATCTGTTAGTAACAGTGAGGACATAACTTCTAGAACTGGAGAAGTTACTCATGAATCGCCGGATTCATGAATACTTTGTGTTTCTTGGAGTTGTTTCATCTGCTCATTGAGGTCATTCTGGAAAAACAGGGAAATAAAATAATGCTTTGGCTACTTGGTGCCTGCTCTGCTAGCTGGCTGACGAGGGCTCTTCAGCTCAGTCCATGTGATGATCTGGTGGTGGCTTCAGCTGCAGAACCAGGCTCATAAATAGTAGGTCTGACCACAGTTTGTTTGCAGCTGAAAGGAAAGAAGAGAGTCGGTGACGCTGTAGTTATGTGGCTGTTTCAGGCTGATATCTTGTGAATGGGAAGAAGGGCTCTAGCCTAGTCAGCTTCCAAATATTGCACCAATGGCTATTTCAAGTTTATAGCATAAGATGCTATTTTTCACCCGTGCTCATTCCATAGGCTTATCTAAAACTGAGAAATAACTAAGGACTGTATGTTGGGAACTGCGTAGAGCTGATGTTCTGATGGGTCCATTTCAAATACCTTCACCTTTCTGCACCGTTTGCTGCAGGTGACTGAAGTTACACAGAAATAGTCTGAGATTATTTCATCTGTGGATGTTGCCTTGGGAAATAAAACCTACCACTTGTTGGGTTAAGTCCTTGAGTCCTCGGAGTAAGCGATGTAGCTATTAAGTGGTCTATGTCAAGTGCCTTGATGGTTTTACCCTAGCTTTGTAGGGATAGAATAAATCATGAAAAACCCATTTTTAACCCCCTAACCCACTGAAGGTATTTAACACGTTACTACGTTAATAGCAGTTGCTGGTTAGGATTAGGGGTGTTTACTCACTGGTGGCAGTTGTTGGCATCTCAGGAATGATTTTGCTTTTAAAAACACACGAAACTGACTTTGGGAGCTGTAGGGGCCGGTCTTGGAGCTTCCAGCTTTGCCTCTCCTTTGAGTATTCTGGGTACTCAAGGCAATGTGGGTTGTACCCACATCTTGCTGAGTTAAGGGATGCGAGGCTTCCAGTTCTGCCTCGTTTCTTACTGATATTCTTGTTTGAAATTTAAAGCTCTTCTAAAATGGTTCAGTCTCAAACCTGCAATATTTTCAGAAATGAGCTTAACCAATAAAAGAATCCTTGGAAGACAATGGTCTCGTGTAGTAATGCTATTAAAAATGACCACCAAATTCACTTTGCCCAATCATATGCTACGTGACCAACTTAAATTTAAGAACCTTGAATTAGTTTGCTTGGGAAATGGATTGTACATCCAAATATCAGGGACAGAGCAGCCAAAAAATGTGTGTTGAGCTAATAATGATGTTGTTTTTTCCACAGTTTTCCCTTGCTTTTTTTTGCTCAAGCTGAATGAAGTTTTTGTTTTAAGAGCATGTTCTACTTCACTCCTTTAATGTAGTCTTTATTTCTTTTTTTCCCCTACTAATTACCTTGTAACTGTTAGTTAACTGCCATTGAAGTAGGCCTCATCTCCTCTGGAATAAAAATACCTGTTATAAGGTCAGTTTGAAAGGTGTGGGACATTTTGAACTGTATCAGACTTTCATTGAATCGGGGTACAAGCCGATCGCGGATCCTGCTTGGAGAAGCAAAGCCAGCAGTAGCTAACCACACCTAACAAGCATTCCAGTGTCTAACTTCAAAGGTACTGAACAGCATCCTTGTTTGGAAGTATTTAACCATTCCGTTTAGATGTTTAAATCGGTAAAACTGAGATGCTGTCGTCTTTTAGTTGGGTATTTGATGCAATTCTGCCTCTTTCTGGCAGGGTAGAGCTTTGTTGCTTCTCAGGACTTAGTGCTGCAGTACCTGTGATACTGTTTTCTTGAGTCTGGGGATGTGTTTAGTCGTCTTCTGTATTCAAACAGTACAATGTTCATTTTACTACTTGTTCTTGAATGCTTTTTCTCTTAAAACCCAGCAAATATAGGAATGTTACTCCACGAATATAGATTAGAGTTTCTGTGAATACCCAGAATCTTATTATAGCAACGCTCGATCTCATTCATCTGTCGAAATGAGAACCGTCGTCGAGCTTAAACTACAATTTAACTTCACTCTTTGGCAAAAGAATTGAAGCAATTTGAAGTTATTCCCTATTTAGATAGGAAGAAGGTATTAAATCTAGCAAAGAGATGTTGCTATGGTCCAGATCTCTCCTACGTTCCATGGGTTTTGTAATGAGCAAACATCTTCATTCCTTGCTTTCGCCTCATGCTAAAATAGAAGTTTTCTTTTGGTCCCCTTGGTGGGATTATCCACTAATAAGTAGTGGAGGGGATAAACTTTTTAACAGGTGTTGTGGCCAGTGTTGAGTTTCAGGATTTTGGTAAATAGCTGAAGTGATCCAGAAATAATAAGATCAATTCCTTGAGAGTAAGATCTTAATTTTAATTTAAGATCTGCCAAACCGAGATGATAAATAGTGCGTTTTTCATGCATATTAGGAGTCCTGTTCCACTGTCATCTTTTTTTTTTTCCCCCCACTATGAGTAGTTTTATTACGCTCAAGCCATTACTTAAGTGGATATTGAGGAGGAGGAATGAAATTCAGTGAATTTGGGACTTGTCAGCTAACTTCTGCCAGTCTTGGTAATATGTGAACTGGGGCAGAAGAGACCAGAGTGGCAATGAACCGTTCTACCAGGAAAAGGTTTATTGCTGTTATTGCTTGGATTATACTTCAGCAGACTTTAGGATCTGTTCCTTGTCTAGCTTTTTACCTCCTGAATGCACCGGCCCCATCAGGGGACGATTTCCCACCCATATGCCAGCAACAGAAGTACTCTAAAGTCAAAGTAATAGGAAGGTTTTAAAGCTGGATGTCACCAAGGGCTAAAGGCTGGTGTAGCAGATAGGACCATGCTACCCTGGGAATTCTCTTGGGAAGTGTCAGGTGATCATCCTCCCCTTCTGGTGGCCTTGCTTTTAGCTTTTGGTGGCATTCAGGTGACGAAATAGGGCCATACCCATACCTCAAGGCTGCGGAATCTCTTTCAGAGTCTGGTTATAAGCAGTTACCTGTTGATTTTTGAGGTGGTTTTAATGATTGGGTTGTAAAATTCAGATTTTCTTTCTTTTTGTTTGTTTTGATGCAAAAAATAAAATATCCTTATTGTCATCTATTTGGGTTTTTGTAATGTCCCTGATGCACCAGACTTCTTAAAACGAAAGTGCCTTGAATGAGCACAGTGTGAGTGAACTGGTTTCACTTGCAGCCTGTCCAGCAACCTATAGGAAATCCTGGAAGATCAGGTAGATGAAACAGGCTGTTGTTTTGTACCTTACTGTATAATACTTAGTGGTTTGTGGGTTTTTTTGGTCTGTTTGTTGGGTTTTTTTTGTGTTGCTTTGGGGTTTTTTTCTGTTGCCTTTTATAGAGAGTATTTCACTTTGGAGTTGAAGCTTTAACTGGATGTATCATTTTCAGCAGCAAATCCCACGTATTCTGCCTGTTGGCAACTCGTATAGTTAACTGCTGGAGGCTGTAGTGGTGGCAGAAAACGTTGCACTGGCTAATAGTAAAGAATTCTGAGACTTCTTTGCAGAGCACAACTTTGGTCGTTCGGCTCACGGGGCGAGTTACACGTCTTGACACAACACTGGAGTTGCCAGTTGTTTTCAAATGCTTCTTTGGACTCTGGCTTGAATGATAAACATTCAGCCAGAGGAATTAATGTCTGGTTCCTCTGTGCTAGATTTAAGTTCCTAGTCTATATTCCCAACTCTTTAAGCAAAGGATCTTTAGTGAAAATGACTTAGTCTATAAAACACAACCCAGACTTTCTGGGTCCATCTGCTCTACTGAATTTATAATGGAGCTTTGTAGTAGGTGTGTGATTGTCCCGTAGCATTTAAGTACTACATGCCTCATTACATCCCAGTAATAGCCTCCCAGGACAAAAGCATCTGATCTATTATCCCATTTCACTGCGAATTGCCTCTTTACCCTTTGTGTTCAAAGATGGAAACCTTTTTACCAGCTTCCTATGGGAGTAGGTGTTCCTGTTTTTGCAGGAACATCTTGGTTGGTGCTTACATCTTTTTTTTTTTTCTTTTTTTTTTTTTTTTTTAGTAGCCCTTGGCTGTTGGAACTGTGTGAATTTGTAGCACAAACCAAACACTTTTCAGTTGTCTTCCTGTCCCAGTCCAACAAAGCAACTAAACGTGTAAATTCAAGTGTTGAGAACATTTAAGTATGTGAAAAGTTGGCTGTGGTCTTGTGCGTTCATAAACATCCTGTGGAAGAGCCCAGATCTTCAAAAGGAGTAGTTTTTAATTCTGTTCTTCTAGTGGGAGAACAGTCAGGTATTTGAGTATGTAAGTGAATGCAGAACTGGTGCCTGAGGCGATGGTTTCACAAGCAGCTGGGCACCCAAATGGCTTCTTGCTATGAAGAGGAAGATGTTTGTTCATTCTTGCTCCTCTTGCTTTTGTAGTCTCTGTAGATTTAGAGTTTCAGGTCCTTGCATTGGTTTCTCTTGTTTCTGGCTCAGTTAGCCTATTGGTAGACTGATATCTGAGTTCAGAAGTACTTCCCTCCCCCCAAATAATTTGGTAACCTGAGTTATATCCTTGCATTGGGAAATAGCAGCTTATCTGCCTAAGCATGCCACGGCTGTATCCTTGCCATCAAGCTTCTCCTGGAGCATTTCTTCAAACAGGATTGCACTGTGTTAAAGACCTTGGTGTTAACCTCAAACTAAGCTGCTGTTGATACTCACTAATATGAAACTGGCAGGAGTGGAGTTATCTGTTCCCTCCCACCCCAGACTTCAGTTCTCCCAATTCCTGAGAACGCTTTTCCATGTTATCTGCATCAGCCTTAAGCAGGAAGAGCAGTTTAGGATTATAAATTATTATTTTCGGTGGAGATTTCCAAAGCAAGTATTGGCAGAAGGATTTATCTGGGGCACTCCTTCAGTGTATCATCTGCTGAACATCACGTGAAAAAGTTTTCCTGGGTGATCGGTGGCAGAATCTGTTCCTGTGGCTTTTAGCTGCAGCTCTGGTACCTCACTTAACTGACTCATTGCATTTATATTTTGTTCACTTTTCTCGTGTAGCGCAGAACCTAAATTTCATAACTAACTAGGCAGAGAAATCGGTGATTTATTCCCTCAGATCCTATAGCATTTCCTTAAATTATAAGTCATGTTACACTCCAGGTAGTGAGCTATGTTGATTTTTACTATTGGCTTCACTTCCAACTAAGTCAGCAAGTAGTTTGCTATTAAACCATGTATTTTCTGTCTTCTGCTTAGTTATTTTTAAAAGGAACATAATTGCTGTTTTGGTAAAATTCTTACCACATTAAATTTGACCTTCTCTCAGTCCTGTTATTTTTATGAAAACCTTTGCTATATTAAATCTTGGGCATCATCAGTGGGAAGCAAAACTCACAGTTGCTCAACCTGGCTTCACAAATTCACTTTTTTTATCTTGTATTGACTTCTACTGTCTTGGATAGTGGCAGAACCCCTCTAGATAGCAGAGGTTGAAAGGGAAACAGCACCTGTTGATATAACTGCTTCTGGTGATTTTGTTGTGTGATTTCTTATTTTTTATTACTATTTTTTTTCCCCCCCACCCTGTGTGCTTTTTGATGGATCAGGGCATTTGGAGAGCTTTCCAGGAGTTGTTTTGCTGTTTTAAGAAGATCTATGCCTGTTAGTACAGCTCTGACACTGAGATGAAAATTGGTGCGCTCTGGTGGAAAACAAAAATGATATTATTTGCGGGCAGGTGAAAAGGGAAAAATGGGATAATGGCTAAAATTCCATTGGTGATTTCTGGTACCTTGAAATCTTTGTCCTTGAGCCCTGAGTCAAAGCAACCGTTCTCTTCCTGGTTAACTCCTGGGGCTGGAGGGCTTTGGGGTGGCATTTTGTGATCCTTCTGCCTGGCCCTTGGTGGATAGGATGCACTTTTCAGTAGCTGCTACCAGCTTTGATCCTGTCTTTATTACAATGGAGAATGAGACATGGAAGAATTCAGGCTGAGCCTCGGGTAGGGATGAATTTTCTGTGTTATTTTCATTTATGGCTATTTCTTTAACCTAAAAGTCAAGAGAGAAGCTAAATTTCAAGCTGGGAAATCGGGAGTTCATCTGTGAGCCAGATGCTTTGCTATGGAGGGAGTAGACATGATATTTAGAGTTGAGTAAAAATAGTTGAAGAATCTCTTCTGCACCCATTTGAGTGCTGCATCCTCTGGAGTCATTGAATAAGCCTAAATTGTTGAAATGAATAAGCCTAAATTGTTAAAACAATTTGCAGATAACCTAAGGAAACTCTGGGTAGTTGCAGCAGGGGGCTTGCCTTGTTCTTTAGTCAGAATTTAGTGACTACTTAGTTGGGAGTTATTTGTGCTGAGCCCAAACTGGGGATCCAATAATGTTCAGGTACTGTGGACATTCCTCCTAGGATTTACCTGACACTGAGTTTCTACAGTTCAATTTGGCCAAGTCCTTTCTGGGTACCTACTGTTAAGCTTTTGCCAGACTTTCTCCCAAGACAGCCTCTTCTACAGTTCATAGCTGATGGATTTTTTTTTTGTTCCTCTGGTTTGCTCGGTCTCAAATTATAACGAAAAAAAAAGCTGTTACTATTTTGAAAGTCAGACTAATTTGCAAAACATTTTTCATTATTTTACTTTTCCTAACCTAATCCAAACCTTTGCAGCAGTGGTATGTTTAAGTCAGTGGAAAAAATGACTGAAGATTTGGAACGAAAGCTTGAAGCAGTCAGATTCACTGGTTATAACACCAGGCAGCTCCCTAACAAAGTGTTCCATTTGGAACTAATCAGAGCTTTGCAATTTTTCTAGGCCAATTTGAAGCTGCTTTGCTTTGATGTGCGACTGAATCAGATAATATACGAGCTCAGTCAGTCAAGACATATGGGCTAAATTAATCTTTACCGAGGAGATAAAAAAAAAAATTAAATCTTTATGGAAAGAACTGGAGGTTACGTAGAAACAAAAGGCAAATTTTCAACTGCACGCGACTCTTATTGGAAGGAGAGTGGAGAGAAGGGAATGCAAGATTGGAGGCAATCTCTTGTGACAAATGGCTTGCTTACAGATTATTCTGAAAGCATGTGGCTATGTTCTTACTGGGTTTCAAGTACTCCAAGCTTTTACATTTGCTGTTTGTTCTGAATATTTGAAACCTGGTCGTTTAGGATAACACAGTCCCACCCGAATCGAATTTTCTAGCTTGCTCTGTTACTCGGCCGCTCTTCTGAAATCTCCCATTGCCAGGAGGATGCTGGTGTCATTGCTCAGTCTGCTGGAACTTCCTCTCAGCAGCAGTCCACTGGAGTGAGAGTTTAATGAGCTCCAGGAGAGAGGCGAGAGAGAGAAGCTTTGCTAAAGACTGACTTTGGCAAGGAGACTTCAACTACTCCCCATCCTCCCTGCGAGCTTGAAGTTTCGCGGCTAGTTTTTCTCCTGTGAAACCTTGATGCTATGTGTGTGTTAGTAGTGGAAAGCTGTGCTGGAGTGGTAAACTTGACTCTGGTTTTTGGATCAAAAAGTAGACTAACAGTGCTGAAAAGGAAAGCAGATACTTGTAATCCTGCTTTCTTCCAACACTCATCTTTCTGGATGGATTTATTTGCATATACAAGCTTTTATTTTACGGATGTCGAGTGGACCAGGTCTTTGGCTCGTGCTACAGCCTTAAACTTGATCTAAATCTATAAACAACACTCTTAAACTGGAGTTTACAATAGGTAATTGTATAGAGTAAGGATGTACTATTTTTGGCTCGCATTGTGTATTCTGATTGATGTCAATATAGCTAACAGTAGGGCAAGCAAAGCATTGTTTTAAGTGTAAATTGTTCTAACTCATGGCATGATCTCAAGTAATCAGGTTCTCAGTGAGCCTTTTCCCTTACTGGGTCACTGTAGTCACTGGTGTTAGTGACCACGACTTCTTTTATGGCAAGATGCACGTTTTCTCCTGGGATTTGTGAAAGGCTAAAAAATCCACGTTAAATTCTAATTACATCTCTGCCCGCCAGGATTTCCCGTTGGTTCAGACTGTGGCGACTGAACAGAAAGTCATGCCTTAGTTGTAGGAGTGCTTTTGGTCGGCTGAACTACCTCTTTAAAACGCACTTTCCTCTTTAAGGTACTAAACCCCTCGTGTTCTGTACCACTGACGTAAGCGTTCATCCACTTCTGCTTCTCCTTACCTAGAAAACAAGAGTAATTTCCTTGTTCGTGAGGCAGGCATCGAATGTTGTACGTGCTACAAGTTATAGTTGGTTTTATGTGTTGCTGACTAATTGTGAAAGCTGTTGAGGACAGCAGCTGAAGTGGGCAGTGTTCAATTCTGCCTTTTCTAATCACTTATGTTTGTTTCTGTTGGTTTAAGTCAGGGTGAAACTATGTTTTCCTATGCTAAATGCAGTTTAGAAGGTATATATTAAGCCACGAAGGCTTTTTGATGATGCAGACTTCTGCTTGGGCATTTTAAGCGGGCATTTTTTTTGTGATAGCAGGTTTTTAAATGGCCAAGACAAGAAAATTAGCCGTTTTCCCCCTCACCCCCCTCCCCCGCCCCCCCCCCACACCGTCGACCACCAACCCCTATACAGAGAAATCTCACGACGA